>PVKS010020342.1:0-37002 GCA_004027875.1 Aplodontia rufa | reverse complement strand
CCAGGGATAAAGCCCACTTGGTCATGGTGGATTATTTCCTTAATAATTTTTTGAATACGGTTTGCTAGTACTTTGTTGAGGATTTTTGCATCCATGTTCATAAGGGATATTGGTCTGTAGTTTTCTTTTCTTGATGTATCCTTGTCCGGTTTTGGTATCAGAGTTATGGTTGCTTCATAAAAAGTGGATGGGAGCATTCACTTTATTTTTTAAAGTAGTGCCTAGAACATTTGAAATAACATATATTACTTACATTCTATGTATTTTGAATGGCACTATTATTCTGGTTATTCTGGAATTGACAATGAATGGATTTCCCCCCCACTATTTAATAATATTTAACTGGAAAATCAGAAGAAAGTATGCAGATTTATTTCCTTTCTTCTTATATTTTTCACAAAATAAAAAAAGGTCATTACATAAATTTAGCTCTGTCATAAACAGTTAGTCTTGAACTTGGACTTTTCCAAAGTATAGCATACAAAAATAATTTATGAATTGAATAATAGGATTCATTACAATGTTGGGAAATTGCTGTTTATTAATCTGTAAAAATTGCCATAGTTACCTAAAATAATCATAGTTATGTGATTTTCTTATGGACCAGTTTTCACATTTTAAATCTTTGTAAACCTTATTACTTGAGTCTATTCTACCTTCTGTATAGCTAATTAAAATTCCTCTATATATTTTGTTTCTAGAACTCAGTTAAATTGTGTCCTTGCTGGGAGTAGAATAAAGTGAGTATTTTGTAAATGTACTAATGGCTACAATGGTTGCCTAAATTGTCAAGAGGGATAAATGTACAACACCTGATTGCTTTGTGAAACTCATAGGAACACTCTGAGGATGCTACACAGAACCTGATTTTACTTTATTTCCTTTTTTTTTTTTCCTATTCAACGTTTGCAGAATGTTTCTGAAGTAGTAGCAAAGTCCCTCTCTCTTTGTGTAATGCTACCTTTCCACTGGGCAAGAAGAGAATGCATTGGGGAGAACCATTTATTGGGCTATATTTTTCTTACCTATAGACAAAATTATTTCTTTCATTCTTTCAAATATTAAAGGACACCATATTTAAATTCCTTTTTTTATCTGGGCTCCTTTTCTGTTGGCCAGCTTCCCCACCATGTCTATCCAGTTTGCTATAGTGAGCAATTATTCCCAGATAAAAATTCCCAATTTGAAATCACTTTGAAAGTATGCTTACTTAGCATTGTCCTGCCTTAGGCCTTTGTTTTCATTATCTCACCCCAAGTCAAGTGTCAGTTTTTAACAGTCTGTACACTTCACACTATTGCAATTGGCCCTCAGTGTGGAAAGGTGACATCGTAAGGCCCCTGATTTCTTTGGCTTGTCTTCAGCTCATGACTAGCTTGCCTGATTAATATATATTTTGTATACATGCACTTCCCCCAACACACAATTTACACAATTCAGATACTCCTTGGTACTCCTGTATTGACCTGTAAGGTTGCAGATTTCCAATTACAGAAGTTTCCAATTTCATTTTAAAACATGGTCTATAAAACCAGCTAATACATGAGAATTTTAGGCAAATCTGCCACAGAAGGTCCCTTGACATTTTCTTTTGAAGCCTTGGGGATGCATTAAATAGCATTCATAAGCTTACTCTGAAAATAAAGTTCTATTTTGAGAGTCACCAAATGAGTACCTGAAAATTGTTTCATTTAATAAGAGTATGTAAATTTTAATTATATTTCTAAGACGACTGTGCCAGAGTTCTAAGAGGAATGATGGCAAATATCAGTATTTGCATTTATATACTACTTGCTTATCAAGAGTTTGAAGTATCTCAATAATGTATGTGTCCAGATAAATTCTAGAAAGTAGCATCTGAGTAATGTTACCACAGCATCTAGTTTTATCTGTTTATTCCCTATATTTGTTAAGGAGATTTTTTTTCTTAGTTGATTTCAGAAACTGAATCACTCTGCTTGCCAAAAAAGAAAAAAGTGATTTTCATATATCAAATATTACAAAATCTATAAAACATTTACTTAGAATTTGTAATTTAAAGTCACAATAAAGTTCATTAGATAATAATAATATAATTTTTTTACATAATTAATTTGTTTTTGATTGGAAAGTTCTATAATCTTCCCTGGAAGTTCACCATGCTACAATTTTGCAATTTATTTTATTCATTGATAAAACTACTATATTGCTACAAATAAAGAAAAATTACTGCAGTCTTTTCCCTTCATTATTGTTACACAGAGAATGCCCCAGAAAATACCAAAATAATTATATTGCAAGAAAGAAGCCAGACCAAAAAATACACATTTCATGAATCTGTTTTTATGAAATTCTGTAAAATGGAAACTAAGTTATAATGACAGAAAGCAATTCAGTAGCTATATAAAGATGGGAAAATAGGGAGGCAGGTGGCAGTGATTACAAAAGTGCATAAGGGAACTTTTGGAGTAAAGGATATCTTTAATATTTTGACTAGATGATGATACACATATGCAAAATTTTGTCAAATGGTACAAGTTAAGTATGTGAAGTTTATTATGTCAATTATACAATAACAAGAACAAAGCCCTGCTAAGCTGATAAAGATGTGTAAAACTCAAACAGGGCTACAAAAATATAAGAATCTAATAAATATCATAAATAGAAAAAAAAAAGCACCACGTAGGGTCTTGGCAACTTCTCAATCATAAAATCTTGAACTACCAAAATATATGTAATTATTGTAAATTTAGGATATCATTATGGTTTTATCTTTAGGACACATTCATATTATTTACTTTCTAGTAACATTCCCATATTAATTAAATGTTAAAATAGTATTTCCAAACAATGTAGAAAGTGTCACGGAAGCTAAAATTTCAATTCATTTTATTTTATTTTTTTGGACAATGATATTAAGTTATTTTTACTGCATTATTTAAGAGAAGTTTTGATAAAGCAAACAACTTCTAACAATATGCATTATGCATGTCAGTCCCATGCTAATTTAAACATAAACACTCCAAAGTTATCTCTGATGAACTTTTTTAGCCACTTGCATTTCAGTCATAAAAATAAAGCCAAAACAGATTTGTATGATACCCCTAGTGACTTCTATTCCCTAATTGCTCTAACGGCACCATTGGTAGTGCCAGATTTTGTGAGACTATTGGCAGAAATACAGACTTTATTTTTTAAATTTCAGAAGCAGTTAGAATGTGATTAGCTGAAATTCATAAATATATATTAATAAACAATAATGAAGTAAGCAGTCAAGGAAGGCCATATACCAAAATATGATATTGTAACTTCATAATATATTCCCTTAAATTTTTAAAATCTAGTACCTTGGAGGCATTTTGATTTTAGTATTGCAAAATATAATTATTATTAAATTGATAAACATTCACATGTGCTTTTATTATTGTATGTAATAAAATTTCTTCTTTATGAATTTAAATGTTTACTGTCTCAGCATAACATATTGCAAAAAGTAAAATAAATTTGTACTTCAGATGTTTTCATTTCTAGTTGAAGTGTACTTTTATAGTTAAATATCTTTTTTGATAATAATAATTAGTTATGAGTTATTTTTCTTAGAGGTACACAAAGTGAATTTTGAGTACTGATGCAAGATGAACATGGAAACACCATTATATTCATAAATGAGCAAAAAGGTGACAAGTACTTCAGAAACTAACAAAATTTTGCTTAATTCCCATAATTATAGAAAGACAAAAATTCATTTGACAGTCTGTAGTACAGGCCATTTGGATTTATATTATTACTTTAACTCCAATTCAATTAGTGATGATTAAAAGTTTTGATAATCATGAAGAACAAAATTTTTAAACATAGTGTCCTTTTTGTGCTAATGTTTTGTTTCACTGCCAGTTCTCAATTTAAAGTGGCTTCTGATCATTTAAACATCCAGGTTTTCCTTTTTACCCAGAGTGTAATCCTTAGACTATTAAGAAATGCTTTACTATATTTCTAAATAAATATCCTATTGAGAGATGTCTTTTAGTTAATTTTTGTGCATAACAGACTTAATTTATAAATAGTCATTATTCTGGCAGAGTACACATTTTTAAACACATATGATAAGCCCAGTATATAAATCACTGAAAACAAATGACTTTGAACAGTAGCATTAAATTGATCTTTGAGATCATCAACATTTTTCTCTGAAATAAAAATAGAGAAATCAGATTTTGACTGATTATATGTTATTGCAATATTTGAGTTTGTGAGATTATATCAGATTGAAAATTTTCAATAGATTATGCAAATACTCAGTTTATTTTGCTATATTTTTACCAGTGTGCAATTGATACTTTTTACTAAATAATTCATATTTTAATGCATTATAATAATTATAATTTTGACACATTTTAACATAATCTATTATTAATATTTTAGTGAAAATATTATAAAGCATATCCTTTATCCTTTTGAATTTTGAAATGGCGATAAGCATATACACAAATATTCACATACACTGAAAATGAAAAAAAACATATATATATTCCTGAAAGTAGTCTAGATTAAATTGTTAAGGGAGTTACACAAGCATATTCCCTATTATATTCACTGGAACTATACATTACAATCACTTATGTACCAGGAATAGTGTAATTTGATTTACATGCATTGCCTCATTTTATCATTTTAACAATCCCATGGATAGGTTTTATAATCATCAATTTAGGGATATGTAAAATAAGGAATGGATTTTGCCAAGATTGAAATGTTAGTTATTCAAATCTAATTCTGCTTCTTTAATTTCTTTCCTTCTATAAGGTTCTAGGAATAATGACTATAAAGGATGAATTATTTGCTCTCTGGATATTTACAATGAAGTAACTGATCCAGATAAAGCAATAGATGTATAGAGGGAGCTTAATATATTGCAACCTGGGAATTAAGAGAAAAGAAATGACTGGTAGGATAGCACAGAGGAGGGCCACTTAAGTCAGAGAGCATTGGGGGATTAGACATGGAATGTGGAGGGTTGCTAGGTTATGTCTTGAAGGACACGTGAGCACTGCCTACCTTAAACTGAAGATTGCGCAATATTGGGGGAACAGTAGGCTTAACAGGCACAGTAAAGCAAGAAACCCTTTTCTGGATCACAGGGTTAAATAGTCAGAACATGGCCAGGACAAAGTCAAGAGTGGAGTTTGCAGAGATGTTCAGGTCACATGGAGAAGGGAGAGACATGATGAAGAACCTTGGCTTGTACACTCAGGCAGAAATATTGAACTTCAGATGCACATGAGAGCTATAACACTGGGGAGCAATAGAGAAGTTTATTTGATTATCTGGGTAAATTGATTACTCTAGTTACATAGTAGAGGTATAGGAGACTGACTGCAAAACTGAATATAATAGGGAATGTGCTTGTGTAACTCCCTTAAGGTAGAAAGGTCAGGTGGTTCACAGAATTTGAAAAGGAAGCAAGTCCCTGGTGGGTGCTCAGCACCAGTTGTCCCATCCCCATGTACAATGGTAATTTTTACTGTACTTAGTGGAAGTTATTATTTGAAGATAGCAAAATATGAATTAAACAGTCATTGGTGGTAAAAGCATTTGGGTGAACATCTTCATATTTTAAAGTACCATATTTAAAATCACATTTTTCTTTCAGCAATTATTTGTCAGGAAATCTTATTAGCCCTAACTAGGATGGCCTTAAAGTTCCCTTCAGTTTTATTAAACATTATTAGACATGTTTCTTTCTGCCTCTAGGCTCCTGACCACAAACATTTGCTTTAGAAACTTTTTAATTACTGTCTCAACCCTTGGAAATATGTATAAAGCTTCCATCCTCCAGCCAGTTTTACAGTGTAGGATATGTCCTTCCCAAAGACCTGGGAACCATCTTTTTGAACACCATCTTTGGGTAGGTACTGTCCCTGACCTTCAGTAGGGGTCTTCCTGCTATCCTGAATGTGGGAGAAAGTTTGCTTTCCATTTAGGTAAGGCCAACTTGGAAACAGACGGTCTGTGATCACCCTTCTCAGATCGTCACAGCACTCCAACCCATCTCTTTGTAGAGCTGATATTCAGACTTGCTCTCTGTTTGCTCCCCTATTGTTGGCAATGATATCAGAAAAAATGATCAGACTCTGTCTGCTCATTTTGTTCTAACCAACCTTGATCCTATAATAATTTTTAAAAAATTAAGTGAGAGGAGGCAAAGGGTTGAAGGTATGTATAGAAAGGTTATTATAAGCATTGCACAAACAGGTTGAACTGAAGACATAAGGAAGAGAAGCCATGAGGTGGGTACATATTTTTTAAAAAGATTTTCAGTACTGTAGGTTCCAGTTGAGTTGAGACATTGAGGAGTTAGACTCAGCACATAGAAGCTGATGATCCAAAATAACACATGAAACTAAAATTCTGAAGGTAACACCTTTATTGCTAGTGATATGATGTGGTGACAAATGGAGAGATAAGGTGTGATTTGTTGAGGGAAGGAATTCAAGGAATTGAGTAGCCCATTCCCTGAAGAAATCCCTTATAAATGCTTACGAGTTAAAGAGCACAGTGTGGTAATATTGTGGAAGCATTTTATTTTGAGGCTAGAGTTTGTTATTCCCCAAGCTTCTAAATTCCTGGACTCCAGCAAGTCTCCTGCCTCAGATTCCCAAGGAGCTAGAATTAGACTCGTGCTACAATGTGTGGCTTGAAGAAACACTTTACACAAGGTACTCGAGCTTACATCGGAACTTTGGAGAGAAAAGAAATACACAGGCCTGAGGATGAGAGTAAGAGGAAAAATTATTAGGGGAAGTAACACTAGGGACACAATAGTCTCTATCACCATTTTGCCAAGGACTTATCTGGAAAAAAAAAAACATGATGGGTCTTAGATTTCACCACGTGTGAAATCTAACATGCTAGGCTGTCACAGTTTAATGGACATTGAGAGAAAGTGTGAAACTCCTGGGTCAGAGACAGACAATTTGTCATTCACAGCAAGTACAATAGGCAGAGTGTTGGTTATGGTTCCTCCATGCGAACATCATGAGGGCCAGGGACATTTGTACATGCAAAGCTTTGCTTTATAGACAAGACTATGGGAGCCTAGTGTACCTCCATCTTTTCTAATGTGTCGGAGTTTTAGTCTGGAGGGAAACATGATTCTAGCTTACAAGGAAGTTTGGTATACAAACATCTTTAAAAAGATAATTATAGAGAAAATCTGGTCAGTTCTTCATTCACAAGATGTAAAGAAATGTGGGAGACTCATGGACAGCTATGGAAAAAATCACATATTTAGTTGTTTTCAAATAGCTTATTAATATTTCCATGTGCAAAGAATGCACTGATAAAATAGGATATATTTAATAACATAAAATGAACTATACAATCATGTCTGTCTGTATGTATTGGTACTGGGAATTGAGTACTAGTGGTTACATCCCCAGTATTTTTTTAATAAAATTTGAGATAGATTCTGAACTGTTGAGGCTGACCTCTAATTTGAGATCCTCCAGTTTCAGCCAGCTAAGTCAATAGGCTTACACCACCACACTCAGCTATACAACCATTTAAAAGGATCAATCACTATAGAAGCCAGATTTTTAAAAAATGTATATGTAGAAATGTAAACCTGAACTTTAAATGTTATTTGCGATTGACATTTTTCATCATCTGATCACTCTCTTTTTTCAATTATAAAAGTTCTAGTGTCTTTAACAATACAAACAACAACATCAACAAAGTCAAGCTTTCCCCATTTTTCCTTAGCCTTTGTAAAAGCCTTCAACTACATTCTTTCTTTTACCTTGATTATCAGATTTGACATGCTGATATTAGGTGTTATAGCTCAAAATTTTTGTAATTATGTTTGAAGGTTTTATATAATAACTACAAAATGAAAACTAGTAATTGTTAATATGGTACTTACACAACAAGAACTAAATAGAAACACCATACATGAGATGAATAGGAAAGCAAAAGAGAGCTTTAGAAATAAATCTTCTTAAGGGTGAGAGCCAGACCTTTGGACATATTTGAGAAAGTGACACAGTCTTAATTAGGAACACACATTGTAGTTCAGAGAACACTGGAAATTTTTCTCCCACTGCTGAAAAGACAAAGCACCTCATTGTATGACCTGATGTCTTCATGACTGGGATACAACATCTTATATTTTACACTGAATGGGTCTGGTGTTCTTTACTTGGCACCTGATTTTTTCACTAAGCTGTGGGTCAATAACAACTTCTGAAATATCTTATTATCAGAATGCTATATTTAGAAATGGCCTTGCCAACAGAAGGGTCTCGAAGCACTTTGAAAACCCTTGACAACCAATTTGCAATGTACATGTTACAGGAATGGCATCGCTTGCTCCTGAAGTGCTCATCCCTTGGGTGAAACATGACAATGATTAAGAGTGTAGCAGCATTGCTATGTTAGTCAGCTTTTTGTTGCTGTGACCAAAATACCTGAAAAGAACAAGTTGGAGGAGTAAAAACTTATTTGGCTCATGGTTTCAGAGGTCAGCCCATGGATGGCTGACTTCTTTGCTCTGGGAGGGAAGAGAGGCAGAACTCCGTGGTGGGAGGAGGAGGAAAACTTCTCAGTTCAGGACAGCTGGGAAGCAGAGAGAGAAGAGGAGGATCCAGAGGGGACAATATATAATCCCACTTCCAGTGACCTACTTCTTCCAGCCATATGGCTTCTGCCTGCAGTTACCAACCACCCAGTTAATCCATTTAAATTATTAACCCATCAAGAGGATTAATCCACTGATTAGGTTACAGCTCTCATCCTCTAATCATTTTAAGTCTTGAATTAACACGGGAACTTTTGGTAGATACTTCGTATCCAAACCATAAGGATTGCACAACTAGCAGAGAATTCACCCCACTTCTTAGAAGCTAAGGAGTAGGAATCTTAAGATAGACAGAATTTATATTAAGTATTAGTCATAGGCCAAGGCATGTGGGTTAGCATTCGTATTACTTTTGAAAAGTGCCATAACTTTAATAGCACGAAATTAAAAGAGCTTTGAGCTCTTAATAAGAGGGTCTATTATATAATGCTATGTGAAATAAATCATAAAATATACTCTTTCGGTGAGCCACTAGAGTATTGAGGTACAGGTTGAAATTTAAAGGTCTATTTTTCTAGTTTTCAACACCTAAAAATATCTCTTTCCGTTAATGGGCTCCTAAGGTATTTATCTGTGAGTGTCCTTTCTTATAAACAGTAAAGGCCAGCTTAAAAATATCTTTGAGCATTTATAATGTGACAAACACCATAGAGGATACTGGGATTATTATTATGGATACAGCCTGGTCTCTGGGCTTGAGTAATTCATCTTACCTTTGCATTCTCTGAAAGGTTTTAAAGTTGTGATCTCCTGTGTGAAATATTAGAAAGGTTTGAGGAAAACATGTATTAAAATAAATTGATTCAATTACAACATATCTATGGATATTTTGAGAAAAAAAATTAGTAAGCCCTACTTTTAAACTGTATCAGTTCCAGCATACTTGCAGTGCAGCTTTTGCTGTTGTGGTTGTTTTGTTGGTGCTGGGACTCTGACACAGGGCCTCATGCTAGGTGGGCAAGTGCTCTATCACTAAACTATACCCCCAGCAACTGGGAAGAATTTTAAAGATCAAATATAAACCTTAACAGTAATGTGTTTTGTCCTCATAAGAATCATTTTAGTACTATATCAAAAAAGGGGCTGTTGTAAATTTAATGTCATATAAATTACAATTGTTGAAATTCAATCAGAGTCTCCTTACTGAAATAAATCAAGGTGAAAGTATCAGACAGGAATGCATCTTTCTAGGGCAATTCTGTTATGGCTATTTTTTGACTTGGTTTACCAGTCTTTCTATTGATTTTGGCTATATATTGGATATATTTCACTATTTAGGAGTCTTTGACCTTTTTTCACAGGAAAAACTCTCTCATGTAGCTTATTGGGAAAGACAACTTACATTTTGATTGAAATAGAAAGTTTTAAAAATGATATTCATATTAATAAAATTTCAAAGTTACCAGAGAATAGTAATTAGAGCTGCACCTATTCAGAGTGCCAAGGTGTCTTTCTTCTTTTTGCTTTGTCCCTGTATTTCTGTATCTATTGATAATCCTTTTTTTGTGTTTTTTGCAGTGATGATTATGAAGATGATGATTTAATTTAGAAATTTTATACTAATTGTGAGTGATTCTCAGCACTGACCAGAAATTATGCATAAATCAATGGAAAGGAAGTCTTTGAACCAAGGGGTGGAAGAAAGGATCTTTTTGGAATTCATTCCTTTGCCTCCTCCTACTACCCCAATACCAGTTGGTGTACTCAGCTAACAGTCACTTTTACATCTCCAGATCACCTACTTCTGTTTGGCATGTTTGAAATGAATGAACAAAGATGAATTGAAGTCTAATCCCTGTCTGATTACAAATGTGCAGATAAAATTCTCCCTGTACTTCCAGAACTTGATAACATGTTCTTAGATGGCGAAGGAGAGTTTGTAAATATGATTGAATTTAGAATCTTGAAATGGGAGATTATCCTGCGTTATCTGGGTGGACCCAATGAGAGGGAGATAGGAATGTCAGAGAAAGAGATATGACATGTGCAAAATGATGCAGAATTGGAGCTATGTAACCACATATCAAGGAGCACTAGTAGCATGTCCAAGCTGGAAATGGCAAAGGAAGGGGATTCTGTGAAGTTTCCCAAAGAACACAGTCTAGTGAAGCCCATGACGTTGGAAATTTGGCTTCCACAACTGCAAGTTACTACATTTGTTGTATTTTAAGCTGCTGTGGTTTTGGGCAATTTCTGACATCAGCGATAGAAAACCAATACAATAAGCAAAATAAATAAAGAATTTCCAGGTTAAGACTACTTTATTCCTAACCTTGGAAATTCATTTAATATGACAATCAGACACTTTTACAAAAGAGTGACTCTAGTTTCCCAGGAAAGTATTCATTTCACGGGAGTAGATTCTGAAGGAAATTCTTCTTTTTTAATAAAGAGGGAATCGCCCATGATTCACTTGGACATGTTGATTGTTATTTAGCAGACATTCCTCCCATGAATGGTGATGAATGGCATTTTGGCTCATGGAAAGATATTCATCCATCCAAACTCATCTGACAGTCTTTGTGAAAAATTGTCCTATTAGTTTAGAACTTAAACACTTCTCAAGACTACATCTTTCTCCTACCTTTCCCTTGAAAAATTCAGGTACTTTAAAATAAAATAGCTGCAGATTGCTGTAACAGTCAACCACAAAATCACAGCCAATTAAAACATGACTCAGACAGGAAGAGTTATCAGAGTTGGGTTACAGAGAGAACTTTAAAGGGAATAGCTTTACTTTTTCTTAGCTCTGTGATATTGGACATTAGCATGCTGAAATAGTCTAAAAGATTAATGAGCAACTTCAAAGAATCCTTGGTGACAAAATGAAATCTTTCATTAAGTTTTCTTTCTTTCCTTCCTTTGTGCTTTTCCACATCACACCTGAGAGATTTTGAGATGAGAACCAGCATGGACTTGGCCAGATGTTTTCTGTTGTGGGCCCTTTGTCTTTGGAAATACCAGATAGGGATACCACAAAGGAGTAGTAAATTTAACACCTGCAGCAGGTACTCCACTCTCTCTTTTTTCACTTTCTCCTTGAATAATGAAATCCTTGAAGAAAATAGGCCATCTTTATTCTCTGAAAATCCCAATGAATGACTTTCTAAATTACTGACTGCTTATATAAATAATCTGAAAGTCTGAGATAAAGCTTAACAAAGCTTTAAAAGATTTTATGAAAGTTGGCAGTCATTTTCAAACCTTGCAATGCGAAAATTCAAATTGGAAGATTAGATCAGTGTCCATCTTTTGTCACTGGATACTAAATATCATTCCATGTACTGGAGGTGACAAAGGATGGTGAGCAACATCAAAGAAACTCAAATGCAGTGATGGAAGCCTGCAAAATGGGCCATTGATGAAATTCACACAGAATGGAGTGATACCAGGTAAATCACACCATCATTATGTGGCCTGGAACAACAGTGATGGTGTTGGAGGCACAGAGAGGTCATTGCATTATAACTCCTTTTAGAGTTCCCCTTCACACATACTGCCTATTTGTATTCTTAGCAGGTCAGTGTTACTATTTTTGATCATTTATTGCCTTCAGAAAATTCCTTACATATACACATTTTTAAAGAACATTATTTTTTTCTGTATAAATCTCTTCCAGTTCTGAAATTTTCTTGGTTTGAAACCTCAATAGGTTTCGGAAGGTAATACTCAATGTTGAGTATTTTGAATAGAGACAAAGGATTAAACAAAAGAGCTACGATGCTTTGCTCAGAAGCAGTGCACAAGGAGGAACCACTAACATTATGCACTCATGTGTCTATCTTTACCCAGCTACGTTTCCTATTTCCTTCCTCCTTTGTCTCTGTCTTCTTCTCTTATGCTAAGAGTATGTGTGGAAAAAGCTAACACCTTTCCAAATCTGATACCACACATGAACAATGAGCTGGAGTGACAACAGAGTCCTCATCTTTCATCTCATTAGACAAAGAGGCCAGGTCAGCTGGAATTATAAAAGAAAGAAAAATTTAGATGAAATCCTACCTTGTGTCCTTTTGTGAATGTTGGCAGTTTTCTTTCTGTTCTCCATTTCTCCCAAGCCAGTGTCTCACATAAAACTGCATTTTGTCCTAATTCTTCAAAAACCAAAGGATTAGTCAAGTAGGGGAGAACTAGTAGGAGATTTGGTTTTAATTTAGTTTTGCTACTTAATCATTGTGTAAATGTGGGGAAATTACTGCTTCCAGTTAATGGAGGTAATCAAACTCTAAGATTAGCGGTAGAAATTAAGTGTATAGTAATACCTTGAGTTAAATAATCCATCCGAGGTCCTTTTCTTAAATTCCTTCTGTTATTTGTTGAAAGTAAGCAAAGACTCATAGGGGTGAAGACTGAAATAATAAGCAAAAATACATAATAAACTTGTGTGTGATATATAATCATCTTCAAGAAAGTAGGGCAAAGCAGTTTTTGGAAATGGTCTTAAAACACTATCTCACACAAATCAAAATATCATTTATGTCAGAACTGCATCAAAATGTCTTTAAATTATTTTTCCATGTCTGTCTCTTAAAATTTCATTAGTAATGGAACTATCTTGCAGATTCACCTCTGCAAATTCACCAAATTCACCAAAGATTGCATGATTGGACTTTTTCTGTTCCATTCTCCTTCCTTTTTTACTGAATATTTATTATTCACTCCAGTTAACCATCTCCTTCGTGTATAAATCACTTCAGCTTTTCCATCATCTTTATACCTTTATCTGTTTCATAGTAAGACCTGAGATCCGGTAGGCTATCGCCCATCTAGCTTAGAAGGCAGCAGAATTGGGAAGGATCCAGAGGCCACCAATGGATTCTCCTTTGTGTGCAGAGGAAGGAGATAGCAAATTCCTGGCTCTGGTCCTTTTCTTTTTCCCCTTTTCATTTTCTTTTCTCTCCTCCTTCCTTTCCTCCCTCTTTATCTGTCTCTGTGGGTCTTTTCCTGTCCTCAAATATGGCCTTTCTGCCATCTTTCTGCATTGAAACACTTTTTTTAAAAGTTTTAATGCAAATTAAGCCTCTTTAATAAACTATCTCTGACTGAATTGATTATAATTCTTGGTATTTATCTACTTTGTACAAGAAATCTCAGTTTTTCATCATGCAGTACCCAGTTTTCTCCTGATTATTCATTCTAAGCTCTTTTAGTTCTCTTTCCTTATCTGGAGTGTAAAGGGTCTGAGGATGAAGTCATGCTCTTTATTTTTATGTCCAAGGTTGCCTACCCGAGGGTAAGGCACGATACATTGGTTAATAGATATTTACCTGTTTTGTAGATATGTGTGTAGGATGTTTACTGAGTGATGGGAAATTTGTAGTCTCTGCATGATCCTGGATAATTATGATTTCATAAATACCAACCTTAAATTACAGTTCTCTGTAGACTAATTCAAATAAAACTGCTACTCTCAGTGTCCTCTAGTGAGCTTAATTTACAGATGTATGTGCCAAAGAGATGAACTAGATGAGTTTATTCTTGGGACTGAAAGGATTGAGGGACTGATGATGAAAATAAAAAGTGGCAAATATAGGTTGAAAATGATGGAAGAAAGAGGGAGAATATATGAGAGACACCCAGAGAGAAAGTAACTTTGTGACATGTCACCTCTCTTGCAAGCAGTTTTGGAACAGTCCCTAAGTCATAGGTGTATAATCAGGCCATCACACAGCTGAGGAACCTAGTTCAACTCTGAGCACTAATAGTAGACATTCATCATGTAGAAAAATGCCCCTTCTCATCCTTTGTGTTCCCAACGTACCTATCTTCTAGCAATCTTCTGCAGAACCACTGAGTGCTCTGGCTTTGAATTTAGATTTTTTAAGATTACCATTTTATAGTTATCACTCTCAGACTTAGCTAATTTTATCTGTCCTTTTCATCTTGTACATTTCTGAACTACTGTTATAGTGTTGTATCTTTTTATAATATCAAAAACAACTGGCTCAAAATGGGAAGGTTGTTGAAATAAATACTGTCCAGGAAAGAAAGCTTCAATTGATATAACTTACACAATTAGGAGGATTGTTCAATTTATTATTCCATCCTCAACTCTAAAATCTAACCCACAAGGAAGGGTAGAGTAAATTTCTCAATTTAAGTTGAAAACACAGCTTCCTGTGTTTTAAAGAATCTTGATAAAGAAAGCATTTGAATAGTGGAAGTAAAACATAAATGTTTTTTAATACAAGTTTAGAGTTCAATTAGAAACTTACTTTGTGTCTCTGGAAACCTGTGAGTTTCTGATTATTTTTCCTTTCCTCATCTATATATATCTACATTTTGCTTTTAGCAAAGTGCCTGTTATATTATTTTCAGGTTATGCTTATTAATCCACATTACAGTTGTAGTTATTACCAAATACATTCTGGTGAAAAGCTATTAGTTTTTCCATATAATGTACATTTGATAATGATTTTATAGTTATCTATGGTTATGTATTTGACTCACGTACAACTGAATGATGTGATTAAGCAGAATCTTTGATTACACTGAATTCATGTAAGTAGAAAAACTTTGTAGAAGATGGCTATAAACTACAGTATGAACTTCAAAGTATAAATAATATTTGGAAAGAATCTATATTGTTTTATTAACATAATTCTTTAAATACAATACCTTTAACAAAATTTTTCTTTCATGTAAACTTGGATTAAAATTTGGAAAAATTCAGTCAGTCCATTTGTAAAAATAGGATATTGATAGGTGTGAATATAAAGACACATACATAAAAAAATCTAAAAGTAGACCATGAAAAACTTGAGTGATTTCAACATTCGGTATCTGATAATTCCAGAGGAAGAAAAATTCATAGAAGTACAATCAGGCCATCACACAGCAGTGGAACCAATTTCAACTCTCAGCACTAACAGTTGACATTCCCCAATTTTTTTTTTTATTTTACAAGTGTTTTTATTTCTTTCTTTATTTTTTAATTCATACAATTTTTTTTAATTTTTTATTTTTGAACAACCTTACAAGATTTTAACAAAATAATATAAAAGGTGTATAAAATGTGTATATATTCTGGATATTGCAATTATCCCCAGGAGTGCCCCCCCAATTACCCTCCCTTATCCCTCCCTTCCCTTTCCCATTATAACTCTAAAAAAAGTATTAGATTATAAAGCATTACATCTTATCTGGATTTAACTCATGTTACTAAAAAATGCCTTCTAGGGCTGGAGCGGTACCTCAGCAGTTGGAGTGTTTGCTTGACATGTGCAAGGACCCAGGTTTGAACCTCAGAACCATGTACACAAAAAATGAAAAACTAAATAAAATTGGTTTGCTTTTTCCCTCTCTCCCTCTCTCCCTCTCCTCTCTTAAAAAAAATTAAGAAAAAAAATTAAGAAAAAGAAAAAGAAAGAATAATGCTTTTTATCATTCTTTGTATTCCCAAAGTGCCTATCTTCTGGCAGTCTACTATAGAACCACGGGGTACTCTGCTTGATTTTGAATTTAGATTTTTTTAAGACTACCATTTTAAAGTTCTTATTGTCACCCTAAGCTGATCTTATCTGTCCTTTTCAACCTGTATGCTTCTGAACTACTGTTATAGTGCTCTGATTTGATATCTGTGGGTCAAATTTCTAAGAAGGAGTCAATGGGAGGGAAGATATTTGCTCTGCTGTTATGTATCTATGCATGTATTATATGTACATAAATACAAAGACATATATATTCTCATTTTATCTACTAGTGTTTTATGTATATATAGTCTCATTATATTTTCACAATTAATTAAAACTAAATGCAATTAATAAAACAGTTAAATACATTTGGACTTTTTAAAAAAATTGATAATTTAAAAATTGTGTTGTTATTTTAAATGACTTCACAAAGGGGGATTAGGATTGTGTCCCAGGTATGGAGCTATTTTATGTAAATTAAGAGGGAAAATAATTCCAGTTGAAGGGAAAATATGAATAAAAGTAGAGAGACAGTGTACAGTAAACATATAAAGAATAAGTCATATCTAGCCTCCATTCTCGGTGGGCACAATATTGCCCCTAAGAGGATAAAATTGATTTGGACTGTGGGGAGGGGAAAGTAGGCAAAATATTTTAGATAGTTCAGAGGTTTGTGAAGATTGAAACACATCTGACCAAATCTTATCCCTTAATGTTTAATTTTTTATGTAGACAATATATTTTGATTAATTAGATTAAAATGGATTTTCTCATGGGGGCATGATAATGAAAAATAGGCTTAGAAACACTGTTTGAAAGGATTAAGAATTTCATGGCAGTGCTGTTCTCATTTGTTACCAGTTCCATAAAAAAGAATTAAAGGTAAAATATTTAGGCTTCTGTGGTAGCACTAACAGAGCTACGGGTATGTCTGATGATGCACTGCGCTTTCTGTTACGTCAATTATTTGTCCATGACTGCCAGCCCACTGGCTGTGAACTGTCCTAGCAACTACTGCATTTTAGGCTTCCAACAAAAGCTTGTTGAATGAAAATATTCGCTACATCCCAGGACTCTCCAGTGATTATTTAGTTCATATTCTCACCTACCATCTCTAATAAAATATTCGCTTAATGTGTTTGAATCTACACCTTTGTGGTTGTAGTTGAGTATGTTCAGTGTCCTGTTAAAATGTGTGAATACTGAACACAGCCCTCCTTCCCTGATCTAACTAGCATAGAGGAAAAGGAGATTAGTGTTCATTTCACTCTTAATCTTCGATTTGACAGCAGCCAGAGGTACCAGTGGATATGTTATTTGTGATGTTCATTCATGATTCAAATCTGGTTTAATCTCAGTAGTTATTCTTAAATCATCCTTATATAAGCTGTTAAGCTATGTTTCCAGGAGAAGAAACAAAATATTTGGTTAATAAAATCAAAGGAGAATGCTTAAAACCTAATAATGAAATTTCATTTTGTAGTCCAACATTTACAGTCTGACATTCTGTTTTGCTTTGAAAACTTTCCTATTTGTTTGAATGTGAATTATCTATTTACTGTCATTCTGGTATCCTGCTAGTTGATCAGTGTTTAAGAGTTCCCCTCGTTTGTATCCAAGTGAGTTATAAAAACGAATGTAGAAATCTACCATTGCATATCTTCTTCCAGGTTTATTGTCATTCATTAATCATTAATCTTTGATAAACTGTATAATAAATTAGTGTGCTGAATCAAAAATACCAGTCAAGTAACATCAAAAAATTAAAAATAAACAGATTGTGCTTTTTTGATAAATATAGCGAGCCATTTCTTTTCTTAGATGCTTATAACCCATGTTTGAAGTGATTTATATTACAATCATTATCCTGCATTCACATAATTCACCTTTTTTCATTTTTAAAAGAAAATTAAAATAAAAATGTGTAAAAAGCCTCATCTTGCATTAGTAAAATGGAAGGAAAGGTTAAGGACTTTTCCTGAAACCAAGAGGAGGAAGGGAGAGGAAGTGGGGAGAGGAAAAGGACATGCTCATATACATAGAGAGACAGAAAAAGAATGAGATGTCCGCAGTAAGAAGTAAAAATTGCCAGCAACATTTTAGCAAGCTACTGTGTTAAAAACCACCGTGAAAATTCAGAGGCCCTCAGGGTTTGTCACTTTCACAATTCCCTCAATGTATAAAATAAAATAGTTGTGGCTATATGTATTTATAATGGATATATTTAAAACAAATTGTGACACAAAGTTGAAAGCAAAAGAGCAAAAAAGATCTAAAATTTATGAATGGCAATGCTAATTTAAAATTAAATGTAATTCGAGGTAACAAGAGTCAATTTATTGAAATAAGTGTATTTGTATTATAAATATTAGCATGAAGATTTTCTAACAAGTATCTATAATTAACCTCTGTACAACAACAAAATAGTAAACTCCACAAAACTGGTCTCTTGTGTTACTCATCCATTCGCCAACATGAGTTTTGCATTTAACTGTCTCTAAAATGAACTTAATTCCCATTGTTATATTACGTCAGTTAGTTTTTATGACTCACATTCTCATTCATCTGTCTTTGTGTTTGTATCAAGTACACTTTCTGCCCTACTGAGCCAACAATTCCCTCCAGCCCCCATCTGTTTTCACACGGACAATTTTTTATTAATCCTGATTTCACGCATGTGCATGTATGTGGTCCTTTTCTGTTCCTGGTATGTGCTGTATGCATGGATATTAGCGTGTCTAGCTCACACCCTTTTATTGTTTTTCTCCTTTTCATTATTTCTGCTCAGATTTTTTTTTTTTTTCTGCTTAGCATGATGTGATAGAATGGAGCGTGAAGCATTAGGACCCAGGCACAACTATCTCCAGAGGAAGCAGGTGATAGTGGCTTATTCTCTTGCTGGTCAATGTCCCATTTTCCCAATCTCAGATCATGAAAAGATTTTGAAAGTCATCTGAGGATGATGCTTCTTGCCCTAAATTCTGGTTGAATATTTTTCCTGCCCAATTAAAAATTGTTTTATTTTTGCAAAGTTCCCCAGAAACTACTTCTTAACCTGGCAAATCACGTTACATAGTAACATCTTAGAGGCTCTGAAGATTTCTGACATAAACAAACAATGAAAATAAAAACCTCGTTTACTTCATTTAATTTAGAATTTCTCAGTATTTTCCAGAATTCCCTTTCAATTAATAACACTTATTGAAGTCTTAATTTTAGAATTAGTAGAGATCATTTTGGAAAATTTTCAGTTGGAACAATCCCTAGGTTAAAAATTGCACCAGACTGTTTAACAATGCCCTCTTCTTACCTGACCCATGTGCTTATTATTAAAACTGTTAATATGTGGACATTAAAAGCTCATTTCATATAATTTTCTGCACAAAAGAATTTTTAAACAATATCTGACAGATGGCTGTGTATCTAGTTAGGAATGTTTTCCTGAGAAACTACTCCATAATCTTCTCCAACCACCTGTTCAAATATCCAGATGTCCCTCCTAATCAAGAAGTATTTATTTAGATTTAAACAAAGAAGAGAATTAAATGTTCAAATGTAAAAAAATTGGGATTCTTTAACATACCAGTCTTAGCAACCAGTCCATAGAAAAGGTGGAGGCATAAATATTATCTAGGTGATTTGGAGTCTCTAGGTCAATTCAGAAAGTTCACTTTCTGACTAAGGGATATTACAATTGAGGATTAAAACTGAAGCTCATATAGGTTTGCATTAAACCTGTCCAGAAATCTATAGTCCTTAAGGTGCATAGATAAGTGTTGACCTAATTCAAAGAGTGTTGATTGGACTGAAGGACCAGAAAAAAATGTATTGGTACATTTTATTGGATCCTAAATTATTACCAGTTTGCACAACAGTTGGAATCTACGGCACACGTTCCTGAACCATTTCTCTGACCACAGGCCTGGGGAGTGTGGTGCAAAGCAAACCTCAGGTCATTGGCTGATGGGAAGCAATGCTGAGAGGCTCAGTGGATTTCTCAGAACTCCCTTTACTCTTATTGATGACATCAGTGTCTCGTGGTACCTGGGGAAGTTTTATTTACTAACATTTAAAGAAGAGAATTGCTGCCTTGTAATATTCCTGGCTCAAAACCCTCAACCAGAGCCTGTCTCTGGAAATTGCTTCCCATACATTTGTCTTGATATTTATGCATTCTCATTAGAAAATAAATTTCTTAGAGGTCAACATCTCCTTATAAATGTTGGGTTTTTTTTTTTACCTGTATTGAGTACCTTATATAACATTATATGTGTAGGATTTAACATACACCATTTTAATTATTTTTATTCTAAATTTATCTCAGTCAATTTAAACAATTTATTCTTTAGTCTCTGGAGATAGAAAAGATTAAGACTGCTCTCCAATTCAACAAACATTTGTACAAGCTTAATATAAGCTCCTTGTGTTTTAACCTTTATTATTCCATAAACAAGGATTGACTGTGTCATGTTCTTCTCAGATTTTTTTTCTTTAGGTCAGAATATCCAACCCATGTTTCCTGGAGTTATTTCTGCTTTCTCCAAAAAGCCCTATGTCAATTTTTCTTCCAAAAAGAATTTCTATATTAATTTTAACCACTTCAATCATTCTAGCCCATTTTTATTAGCATTTACAAAACTTCACTAGTCTGCACTTATTATCATTCTTAAAATATATAGTTTACATAATTTTAACCTGTAATTTTTCTGACCAGAAAGCACAAATTTACCAGGACCTGAAGGTTTTGAATCCATTGATTTGTCCTATGGGACACATATGTTTCTTTACTTTTTTTTTTTTAAAGAGATAGGGGTAGTGAGAGAGAAAGTCAGAATTGATTTTATTTAGCTTTTCATGTGGCTTCCAATACTCCAACACTTTGTTGTGTACATGGTGCTGGGGTTTGAACCGTCATCCTCATGCATGCCACACAAGTGCCGCAAACACTGAGCCACCACTCCAGCCCCCCATGTATATGTTTCTAATGAGCACTGTATGACATCTTCCTGAGGATATCTGAGATTTCTTTATCATTTTTATATTTTCTTGTTTTTATTACTACTAGATTCCTGATGGAAAACCTGAGAGAAGAAATTCTTAGAGGCACCTCACAGTCATACACCATTATTCATTAAAAAAAAAAACAAAAACAAAAACAAAAAAACCCTATTCTCAACCTGAAACAAATGCCCTCCAATTCAGGAGTTTACAAAATGCATTGAGTCAGGTATGGTGGCACATACTTGTAATGTCAGCAACTTGGGAGGCTGATGTAGTAGTATTGTAAATTCAAAGCCAGCCTTAGCAACTTAGTGAGGCCCTAAGCAACTCAGTGAGACCTTGTCTCAAAATAAAAATTAAATTAAGTGAAACAGCCTGGGGATGTGGCTCAGTGGTAAAACACCCAGGGTTCAACCTAGTACCAATAGAACAAAAGAAAAATACAAAAAAAGGGCTGGGGATGTAGCTCTGTGGTTAAGTGCATCTAGGGTTCAATTCCCCATACTGCATAAAAACAAACAAACAAACAAAAAAAAAACAAAAACAAAAACAAAACCCCCCCAAAAGCGTATTGAGACTCCTATAGACATCTATAATTTAGATTTCTGTATCCCCAGCTCCATCCCTTCTTGTTTCAGCCAAGTAGGGAAAAAGGATAACCTGTATTATCACCAGTGTAAAGGGTTAAAAGAAACCTAATCAGTGGTCTTCTGGATTCTGAACGAAATGATAAATCTAGAATGTAGAAGAGAATTTAGCTAATGTAATATTTCCCCGCTGGATTGGATGCCCATCTCTGGACCAAGATCCAAATGTCCCCTCATTACACCTGAGTTGATTTTATTTACCCAGTTGCTGGTAAAGCAGCAGGGAAGGTGCACATGCAGTGCAGCCCTGGTGAGCGGAGAGAATGGTCACTTGTGGTAACAGTGAATTGTCTTGGGTTGGAGTCGCATGCAGTGTAACATACAATGCATTAATCTCACTTGGTGGAGAGACCAGGACTGTCATTCTCCCAAGTATTAATCAAAGTTGGGTTGACTGAAGAAGTTAGGGAAAGGACTCAAGAGTTTTGTCTCAGTATTGCCTCTCTGCTGAGAAGTCTGCTCAGGAAAAGATGTGAAAGAAAGAAATAGTGCTTCCTCTAACAAAGTGCCAAGGGAACATCCAAAGGGTATTTAAGGATATTCCACTCAGACTTTCCACAGGACCAATGTGGTATAAGACTTGTTGTGCTTAAAGATAATCAGGGAAAACTACACAGCAAAATAAAATTTAGAGCAGATATAAGAAGTGTTCCAAATATCACAGACAGACCAGAGCATCTCAGAAGGTTGACTCTAGAAAGCAGCTGAAAATAACACTCTCAAATAAATTACACTTACAATGATTATATATATATATATATACATATATATATATATATGTATATATATATATATATAAATGCATTATAGTTTTACATAATGATGGCATTAGTTGTCACATATTCCTAGATGCACACAAATCAGCAATACAATTTGTTCAATATCCCCCCACACTCCTCTATCTCCTTCCTCCTGTCCCCTAATCCCTCGCCTTTCTTCTGGGTCCTATATTGTTCCTGAAAAACTCAAATACAGTGACATAATTCTTATACTTATGAAGAACTTTTTTTTATATGTATGGCTACAGTATATACAGTGACACTTATAACTGCTTATAATGTACCTTGCTTTATCTCAGTTCCAACATTTGTCCTCTTCCCTTCCTATCATCCCTTCTTATTCTTCAAAATCTTTGACAAAGGGATTAAACATTTACATTTTTGCACAGGTATGTAGCATAGCCTGTTCGACTATCTTATGAAGTATCTTGCAAGTGCATCTCATAAATATTAACATTTGGCATTTTTATTCTGTGGATCTAATACATGAGTTTGTCTACCTTACTGCCAAGCCTGGGTTTAGGTCCAGCCTCCACAGATGAAGGAAACCATTTGGCCCTTGACTCTCTGGGTTTGGCTAACTTCACTCAGTATGATTTCTTCCAATGCCATCCATTTACCTTCAATATATGCAATATCATTGTTTCTAATCACTAAGTAGAACTCCAATGTGTGTGTATACCAGAGCTTTTGGATCCATTTATCTACTGAGGGGCATCTGGGTTGGTTCCATAATTTAGCTATTGTAAATTGAACTGCTATGAACATGGATTTTTGCTGTATCACTGTAATGTGCTGATTCTAACTGGGGAAATACCCAGAAGAGGGATAGCTGGATCATATGGTGGGTCCAACCCTAATTTTTTGAGGAGTCTCCACGCTGCTCTCCAGAGTGACTGTATCAACTTGCAATTCCACCAACAGTGTGGTGGAATTCTCCCCACAACCCCTCCAGCATTTGTTATTGTTTGTATTCTTCATCTTTGCTAGTCAGACTGGAGTGAGTTGAAATCTTAAGGTAGTTTTGATTTCCATTTCTCTGATTATCAGTGATTTAGAACACTTTCTCATGTATTCATTGGCTTGTTCAATTTCCTCTAATGAGAAGTTTCTATTTAGCTTAAGATTTTTGTGTTCTTGGTAAATTTTGAATGTTAGTCCCCTGTTAGAGAGATCAGAGGCCATAATTCTCTACCTATCTATAGGTTGTCTCTTGATTGTTTTGACTATTTCATTGGCTGTATAGAAACTTTTTAGTTTAATGGCATCCCACTCAATGATTTTTGACTGTGATTTTTTTCACTTTAGGAGACTTGTTGAGGAAGTCTTTGCAAATTCCCATATGATGGAGTGTTGGGTTCTAATTTTTCTTCTAGCAGTTGTATGGTAGCTGGTTTAATTCCTAATTCCTTGATCCACTTTGAATTGATTTTTGTACAAGGTGAGAGATAAGGATCTCATTTCAATTTTCTGCAAGTGGCTGTCCAGTTTGTCCAGCACTATTTGTTGAATAGGCTGTCTCTCCTCCATGTTATATTTTGACCCCCTTTGTCAAAGATCAGATGTTTAAAAGATATGTGGGTTTGTCTCAGAGTCTTCTATTCCATTGGTTTTCCATCCTATTTTGATATCAGTACTATCTGTTTTTATTACTACAGCTTTATAGTATAATTTTAGATCTGGTATTGCAAAGCCACCTGTTTCCTCTTTCTCACTTAGTAATTTTTTTGCTATTCTGGGTTTCTTGTTTTTCTGTATGAATTTGAGAATTGCTTTTTCTGTATCTGCAAAGAATGACATTGGAATCTTGATGGGGATTTCATTGAATCTGTACAGTACTTTTGGTAGAATTGCCATTTTAATTATATTAATTCTGCCTAACCAAGAACATGGAACATCTTTCCATCTTCTCAGGTTTTCTGCCATTTTTCTTTTCAGTGTTCAATAATTTTCATTGTAGAGGTTTTTTTACTTGCCTTCTCAAATTAATTCCCAAGCATTTTATTCTTTTAGAGGGTATTATGAATGGGACTGATTTCCTAATTTCTTCTTCTGCCCTAATATTTTTGGCATATAGGAAAGCTGTTGATTTATGGGTATTGATTTTGTAGTCTGCTACTTTGCTAAATCTGTATATTAGCTCTATCAGTTTTCTAGTGGAGTTTTTTGGATCTTCCAGATATAGGATCATTATATCAGCAAAAAGGGAAATTTTGACTTCCTCCCTTCCTATTCTTATCCCTTTGATTTCTTCCTCTTGCCTGATTGCTCCAGCCAGGGTCTAGAGGACTATATTGAATAAAAGTGGTGAAAGTGATCTTGTCTTGTTCCTGAGTTCAGTAGAAATGCGTTCACCATTTAGTATTATACTAGCCAAGGGTTTGGCATATATGGCCTTTAGAAAGTTAAGATTAGTTCCTTTGATCACTATTTTCTCTAGAATTTTGAGCATAAATGGGTGCTGGATTTTATCGAAGGCCATTTGTGCATCTATTGCCGTGATCATGTTTATTGTCCTTAATTCTGTTTAAGTGATGAATCACATTTATTGATTTGCCTATGTTGAACCAGGCTTACATACCTGGAATGAAGCCCACTTGATCATGATGAATTATTTTCTTGATGTGTTTTTGAATGCTGTTTGCAAGAAACTTAAGGATTTTTGCATCAATATTCATGAGGGATATTGGTCTGCAGTTTTCTTTTTTCATGTGTCTTTCAATGTGTTTGGTTTTGGTATCAGAGTTATGGTTGCTGCATAAGATGTATTTGGGAAATTTCCCTCTTTTTCAATTTCTTGGAATAGGTTAATAAGGAGAGGTGTTAGCTCTTCTTCAAAGGTGTGGTAAAACTCCATCAGGTCGTGGGCTTTTCTTCTTTGGAAGACTTTTAATTGCTATATGGATTTCAGTGCCTATTATTGGGCTGTTTAGGATTTCAGTGTCATCCTGCGTCAATTTGGGGATGTTGTATGTGTCTAGAATTTGTCCACTTCATCCAGATTATCTGATTAGAGGTGTATGATTTTTCAAAATATGTTTTGATAATCTGTTTGATTTCAAGTGGGTCAGTGGGGATCACCCCCTTTTCATGGGTGATTTTGTTGATTTGCTTTGATTCTCTCCTTCTTTTAGATTAACTAGAGGTCTGTCAGTTTTATTTATTTTTTTGAAGAACCAGCTCCTTGTTTCATTGATTCTTTTTTTTGTTTGTTTGTTTGTTTTCAATTTCATTGATGTCAGCTTTGATCTTAATTATTTGCTGTCTTCTACTGGCTTTGGGATTAGATTGTTCTTCCTTTTGTAGAGATTTGAGTTGGAGCATAATAAGCTCATTTGTTAGGGGTCACTGCTGATTCTTAATGTGCACACTCAGTACAATAAATTTTCCCCTTAGGAATGCTTTTATGCTGTCCCAGAGGTTTCGATAAGTTGTGTCTTCATTCTCATTCTCTTCCAAGAATTCCTTAATTACTGTTCTCATGTCTTCTTGGTTCCATTCTTCATGTAATAGGGTGTTATTCAATCTTCACATATATGTGTGTTTTGTGCCATGGTTTTTGCTGTTAATTATTAGGGTCATGGCATCATGGTCTGATAGGATACATGGAATAATATCTACTTTTTAATATTTTCTGAGATTTCCTTTGTGAACTAGAATATGATCTATTTTGGAGAAGGATCTATGTGCTGCTGAGAAGAAGGTATACTCTTCCAATTTGGGGCGAAATATTTTATAGATGTCTATTAAGTCTGTTTGATTTATGTCATTGCTTCGATTGGAGATCTCTTTATTATTTCTTTGCTTTGATGATCTGTCTATTGGTGATAGAGGATTGTAAAAGTCTCCCAGTACTATTGTTATGAGGTCCACAAGTGCTTCTATATCTTGGAGTATTTTTTCCATGTACTTGGGAGCATTGATGTTTACTATGATTACTTCCTCCTGTAGGATTGTTCTCTTTACTAGGAAGGAGTGGCCTTCTTTTTTCTTTTGATTAATCTACATTTGAAATCCGCTTTGTCAGATATAAGAATTGCAACTCCAGCTTGCTTTCTTGGGCCGTATGCATGCCAGATTTTTTTCCCCATCCTTTCACCCTTAATCTGTGGGTGTTTCTGGCTGTAAGGTGGATTTCTTGTAAGCAGCATATTGTTGGATTTTATTTTCTGACCCAATTTGCTAGTCTGTGTCTTTTGATTGGTGCATTGAGACCATTCACATTCAGTGTTAGAATTATTATATGGTTGTGGTTCATATTCATTGTGTTTTTGAGTAAATTCTGTGCTATCTTAGTTGTCTATTAATATTATGTACCATTATTGAATTTCCTCTGTTTGTGTGTTTTGAGGAATATTTGTTTTTCTATCTGGAATTTATTTTTGAGTTTTCTTTGTAATACTGGATTTCTGTTTGCGAATCCTGCAAGTTTGTTCATGTACTAAAAAAATTCTTATTTCCCCCTCAAATTTGAAGCTGAATTTTGCTGGGTATAGTATTCTTGGCTGCATGTTGTGTTCATTCAGGCATTGAAAGATCTCCTTCCAAGATCTCCTCTTTTCCAGAGTCTGAACTGAAAAGTCAGATATGATTCTGATTGGTTTGCCTCTGAATGTGATTTGGTGTATCTCCCTTGCTGCTTTCAATATTCTTTCCTTGATTTCCCTGTTGTACATTTTGAATATGATGTGTCTTGGTGAGCTTCTCATTTGATTGGATGTCCTATAAGCTTCCTGGATGAGCATCTCTGACTCTAGTTTTATATGGGCAAAATTTTCTTTAGCAATTTTCTTGAGAGTGTTCCTTCTTCCATTTGTTTGTGTTTCAATTTCTTTCTATATCCCAATTACTCTTAGGTAGTTTCTTCTCATTTCAATCCAGACATTTTTAAAATTCTGTTTGTGTTCTGTGAGTTTTTTTCCCCCCTTTTTTGTCATCCATGCACTCTGGCTTGCTCAGCCTGTTCTCATTGTCAGATGTTCTTTCTTGAAGATCTGCAGTTCTGTTCTTTGTAGAAGTTAGTCTATTATTAAAATGTTCCATAGTTCCTCTTATGTCATTGACTGCAGATTTTAGCTCTGTTACTTCCTTTTTGAGTATGTCTATTTCTTTAATAATAGAGTTCTTCATCTCTTGAATTTTCTCACTTAGTCCATTCATTATATCTTCTTTTAGCGCAGTGTTTCTTTTAGTAATCAGATCATTGATAATATTTTCAAAGATTCCATCTTGTCCCCTGTCCATGGCATACTTTTGGGGGGAGTTTTGGGTTTAAGGTGAAACTCTCCTTGTTTTATTCTTCATTTTGAAGAGCTTTTTGTGGATCTCTAAATTGAGATTTCCTGAGGTGAAGGTAGGTAGTTCTCCAGGTGGTTTTTCCTTGAAGTCAAAGGGTCAGATCAGTCACCAACTCTTTGATGATCACCTTCTTCCAGTTGCCGTTTCTGGCTGGGTTCTCCTGTTGCTCTACCTTGGGTTCCAGGTTCAAGGTTGCAAATCTGATCCTATCAAAATGTAGTCCTACCTTCTTGTGGGACTCGAAAAGAATCCAACAGGAATGAGGGGCATAGATAGGTGGAGTTGTTCCAGGTGGGGAACCTCCCCTAGTTGCTCTGGACGGGGAGTCCTACTGGTGGTGTCCTGAGCACCTTCTGGTGAGACTCAAACAGACCCCAACAAGAACATGGGGCATAGGTAGGTGGGGCTGCTCCAGATGGGGAAACTTCCCTGGTTGGTCCTCAGCGGGGTTTCTCCTGACAGGGGTCCTACAGGTGGTGTCTGGAGTGCCTTCTGGCAGGGCTCAAAGAGGCCCCAAGAGGAATGCAGGGCGTAGTTAGGCAGGGCTGCTTCTGGTGGGGAACCTAACCTGATTGGTCCTGAGCAGGGCTGCTTGGGGGTCCTACCAGTGGTATCCTGAGCGCCTCTGGGAGAGACTCCTTACAATGACATTAATGAAAACAGAGGCTAAATGAAATAGCAATTGATAAAACTATATAATAATATGAAAAAGGCTTTAAGAAGATTATGAAAACAAATTGATAAAGATACTAACCGCATAAAAAACATTTATGTGCAGCAAGATTCAGATTCAGCACCCAGACACGAAAAAACTCAATGAGAACAGAGCAATGAACAACAACAAAGACAGTGAAGGGGGTCACAGTCTCGAGAATAATTACCTGGAAAATCAAAATACAAAATAATGCAAGGCAATTAGGAGGAAAAAAAAAAACAAAAAACAAAAAAAACCTTGATGTGGAGGGGATGAATTGCTGGTAATAATCAACTATTTATAGGTATGCAAAGGAAATCTAAACAAATGAAATAAATACAACTTCAAAAAAAGTAATATAGGAATACAACATGTGGAAAGGGTAAGGAAAAAAATGGAAAGAAAACATAATAATAAAATATTTTCTTGTAGAGAATAATGCATTAACTGAATGAAAATCTTGAAATACATTGGAAGGTTGTATCCGGTAATTTTTTTTTAATGTTAAGACAAAAGTATTAATTTTGTGAGCATTTCGGCTTTTGCAGCAAATTTTATTTTTTGAGAGAGTAAAAAAAGGGAGAATCAATTTTATTTTATTTTTTCATCTAGTTTTTGCTTTCCTGACACTTAGTCTTATATGTGGCGCTGGGGTTTGGACTCCAGTATCTTGTACATTCCAGGCAGTTGCTCTACCTCTGAGTCACTCTCCAGCCCCACAAAGAAAATATTTTAAAAACACAAATACAGGTTTCTTTCAGTGAGCGAGTAGTTTAAGATATGTTTTGAAGGAAAGAGATGCTCTAAGAATTGGTAAATGGTCAAGGGGTCAAAGTACATGCAAACCCGTTAGCAATATGCCCTTAATTATGCAATAGCTCAGGACTTTCCTCCCAGTAGCTCAGCGGTGCCATTCACTGTCTTGTGGAACCCTAGCTGTGGAGCTGTGCCCTCCACAAACTGTGACTCAAAACACAGCAAAACGAAAACAGCAGGCGGCCATGGTGGCTTCGAGTCACAAGCTCTTAGAAGCTGTGGCTCTCTGTTGCTGTCTACGCCTCCCAGAAGTGGATGACTGTTCTTACCTCTCAAAGGATCCTGAGAGTTGTTGGTTTCTCAGTCTATTCATCTTTTCACTGTAGAACTTAGTGACCACTTACAGTCTTCTCACAGGTGGAAGTGGAAATCAAACCGGGGTGACTTTTTATTGAGTAAAGTCACTAAATCTAACTCAAAAATTTAGAAAACAATGTTTTTAGAACAGAGAAGGAAGACATTAGCATAATATAGAAATGGAAAGAACATAAACAAGAAAATAGAAGAAACAAGAACTTGCACTTCAGAATTAATATTTCAAAAATAAATTTTTGCATTGACCAAGAAAAATAAAGAAGACACATATAGTTACAAACAAAAAATAAAAAACGAGAGGCAGAATAAACACAATTGTAACTGAGTAATTCTTATAATAATATACCACCAGAAATTAAAGTCTGGGTAAATTGATGCACTTTCTAGAAAAACATAAATTTTTAAAATTGGCCAAAAAAATCCCAAAAGTATTAAACAAAAGTGAAACAATTTTAATACTCCTTATTAATCAACTAACAAACAAAAAAGTAAATTAAATTTTCTAGTTTCATAGAATTTTAAATATTTAAATACATGCTTTTGCTGTTTAAACAATTTTAGACCATAAAAATTAATGAAAACTTTCCATGTGCTTTAGAAATGCCATATGAATATGATAAAATACAGTATAGAATAGTATAAAGATCCTCAATTATAGACAAAATGTCTAATAATAAATTTCAGCAATACATAAAAAATCAACTGCAGTTGATTTCCCCCGAGAATTTTATGGTACCTTAGCATTGTGAATAAAACATTATAATTCACTATATTAGCCAGTTAAATGAGAACGCTGTGTGCTATGTTCTAATATTAATACACAAACATTTTTGATAACATTTGATGCAGTTCTGGCAAAATCATGAGCAACACAGGACTAGAAGGATTTTTGCTATGTGTAGCACGGACACGATATAAACATTTCTTCTAAAGCAAAGTATCAAGATTGCCAGTCTTTATCATTTCTAGACACAGCTCCCTAGGTAAAATGAATGGAAACATATCAAGTCAACACATTATAGGAGATCTTAATAACTTCCAAAGAAAATCAGCAACAACAAAATACTAAAAGTATCAAAGATACACAATAAAGTAGCTGTTTTTTAATCAAATACATATAACCCTAAGTCTTTTTATAGTTTAATAAAAATCAGATATGCATGTGTATCTTACAAGATTCAATAGCTACAGAAAATCTGTTTACAAAATAAAAATAGCACACAACTATTATTACTTACATTCATTGATTGTTTAGTGCTTACCTTATAGAGTACACATCTCTGTGGAATGTAAAGCTTTTCTGTTCTAAGTATAGTTTTTGAATTCTTGGTAGGAAAATAAGGACTTTGCTGATTTTCCTACTCCTTTTGTTCTAATGTATTCCTACTCTTTCCATCCTACCATCCTCCTAAGAAGGTTTTATGGTAAATTTGGTTAGATTGGAATCCAGTATCTTAATACCACTTAGATTAAATAAGTACCATTTCCGATTGACTCATGCACTAAACCATTGTTACTTTCCTTTTCCCATTAGATCACAGGTTATAAAGATTTTTCACAGTGGTCAACAAAAACCCAGAAACTTTAAATTAAATGTTTGACTGATTTGGCTCATAGAATCTAAAAATGTACGCTATGCAAATATACATATTTCAGGCATCTATTAGAAAATATTTTGAGATATACAATAATAAAATAATTATTCCCTGTGATGTTTCACACCAATAAGAATTCTGCAGTAAAATAAATGGACTAGAACAATCAAACAATAAGAATAATAAAACCCACACATTCAAAGTGAATGATGCAAAGAACATATGTGAATTGTGCTAGTAATCAAAAAGAATGCAACGAAATGCCCATGACATGTCACATTTTCCTCACCAAATTGACAGAAATTTAAAACATAAAAGCAGTGCTGTCCATTGATAAGCAAGGTGCAGATATAGACAGGCACTATGTCATAGATTGTTTCTCCACAAGACACCCAGATAAAGATGTAAGTAAAAAGAATCACGCTGGAAGGTCTTCCCAGGATTCACTGACAGGGAAATCCCTACCTGAGAAAAGAAGGTATCTGATTATCACTGGGAGAAAATGAAGCCTGTATATATTCTATCTAGAAGTTTTCTCATCCAAGGGAGCCAGAAGCAAGTGTACTTGCCCCTCCCCCCTAATTGGCAGAGAACCACTCCCAAGAGGGTCCTTCTTTGGCTCTTCCAGCCTCCTCTGTACACATGGACTAAAGAAAGTTCTCATACGAAGAGTCACAGAAATTTGTAGTTGAATGTCACTAGTAAGTACTACACTAGTGGGTGTTGAGCACTGTGAGTAGAGATCCAACAGGATTTTATAACACTCATGTAATACAAGTGACTTGGAAAGTGGTATGATGTAATCTTTCTGGATGGCATCTACCTGCCTATCTGACACTATCTACATCTTCTCACCATTAGGGGATTATAAAAATTAGTCAAACTTATATTAAGTAATATCTTAAGATTCGTTACACATTATTTTTTGTTTATAGGTGAGTATGCACTTGTTAATTATTAAGCATCAGTTGTGTTAACTACTTCCCAATATAGGGTCATTTTTCTAGGTAATGTGTGGCTGATTTTTAAAATTAATATATTTTCTAATCTCATACTGAGTCATATCTATGTGTGTGTATGTGTTTATATATATATACATATATCATAAGAACCCATATATTCCTATTTTTCTACATTCTAGATATTGGAATTCTTTCTCACTTTGTTAACTTTTGATGTAGGCTTCAAACTTTTCTATTCCTTGTTTAACACAATCCAAAATTATTCTTCAGTACAATAATTTCATTTCTTAAAATTTTGGCCTTGAATTATTCTTATGCATAAATTGCTTGATTTTAAAATGACTCAATAGTTTAAATGCTGAAATAATTTATTAAAAATTGAGGGAGGATTGGGAGTAATCAAAGGAGATAATCAACAATGTAGCATACTCTAACCCCCCCTGAGAATCCAAACAATACTTATCTAATCATTTAATTTTGAAAAATTCACAATCTAAACACTTTTATTGCTTAAAGGAGTGAAATATGGAAGAATCAGGAGACTGGGTTGTGTGTGATGTGGGGTAATTCTGGTTTAAGAACAAATTCATATCATATCATTTTATATGCATTTATTATTGTACAATAACAACTCCTTAATAAAAAAACTTAAAAAATTAAATACCTAGCAATATATTCAACAAAATATTTTATTGTTCAAAATGTATGCAAATGAGAACTGAGACTTGCAATTTTTAAAGGTTTTATTCTCAGATTTTTACTTATATTTGCTTTATGTTTATATAGTTGCATTATTTTCTTTGCTGTTTATTATATTTTTGCAAACTTCCTTTAAATTTTCTTTTGCCCTTTCTTCTGTTTTTCTTTTTTTTTTTTTATTTATTCCTAGTAATCTGACCTAGTTCCATATTGAAGTTTCAGGTTTCAACAGAGTTATCTTTCAATTTAGCTAAGTTGACTTCTTGTGATATTTTATGTTTCTTTTTCATTAGTGTAGCTTTTTCTTGTGCTTATATCTCAAAGAAATGTCTTGCTTTCCTTGAATTGTTTGTCTCTCAGGGTCTTCGTTCTTGGACACAGTCCCCATATTTTCCTTAGCTTCTCAATGGTTGGCATAATTGAAATTCACTGTCTTAGTGTCTCTCATTCCCTGACTTTTACTTACAATCACAAAATTTATTAATCTGTAATCCTGTTAATTGAGTCTATTTCATTTGCTCTTTATTGGCATAAACCCTGGCAAAGCAAAACAAAAGTGCAGTATCCATAAAGAAACTTGGGAAATAAGAACAAAACTCCCCATTCAACTCTCCCTTCCACTATTTTTCTACATTGAGATATTCAGCTTCTTTAGATATTATTTTGTGTTTTATGTCTCATTTGTCCTGTAAGCATATAAAATTAAAATTTTTCTTAAAACTTATATTTTCTACAACATAGCAAATTAAATTGTGTTTTCAGGCCTTTGCATTTGCCATCCTTAGGAAGTTTGTTAGAAATGCAGAATCCAGGGCTCCATCTCAGATGTACTGAATTGAAATTTGCACTAAGATAATTCCTCATGTGATTTGCATGCACATTATCAGTTGAGAAGCGCTGCCATGTAAAATGTTTTGCCTGGGATAAACACTGGTAAAACTACTGTTCTAGAGATTTAGTTAACTGTTAACTGATCAGAGAAGATTGCAGTCAAGATCAAATATCTTCCAAAGATATTTGTCCTATTCCCCTCCAAAATTGCTAAGTAGCTGTATCTAATAAACCTCAGGTTGCAAAATTAAACTAAAATAAAATTCCTTATATTTTCATTGCAAGTTAATTTTTAAATTTTCAGTAGTCAAATGTGAAGTTTGATGTTATGAAGTAGAAACATTAATTTCTCAGCACAGTTTTAGTGGTCAATTTTTTTTTTTCTGTACTGGGGATAAACCAAAGTCCTCTAGCATGGGGAAGCATTCTTCTACTGAACTACCCCATTATGACCGTTCAAAGTCACTTTAGTGCATGCTTTTATACCAAATACAAACTCACTTTCAAATTATGTAATTAACCAAACCCAATATTTTCCTGAAAAATTTTCTCCTTACCTTTGTGTGCTTTATGTTCTTTTTTATGTCTGGATTGAAAAGTTTGATTGTGGATGTGATCATACATGATTTTGAAATTCTTCACTCTTTACTTAATTCATGACTTAAATGTAATTTTGAAAACTGAATCTAATCCAAACTATATGAATGAACATATATTTACATCTCTCAGGTTTTAATTTAATTTTCACTTCAACTGATTATTCCAACATTTACCAACCACTATTATAAAAAACCCTTATTATGACATAATTATAGAATGAACAATTCTGAAAGTATTGGCATTATCTGATTTCTATTTCTGTTGTATTTCATTATTTTTTACAAACAAGAGGTGAAAGAATAAACCATATTAAGCTTTCTTTCTTTAAAATCAAAATAAGAACATATATTTTATGTGTACATACGTAAGCATATCTACACCATTTATATTATACACACACACACACACACACACACACACTTTTTTTTGAAAATGAATTGCCTTTCCAGTTGTCCTAATCTTATTTTCTGAGGTATGACTTTATGCAGAAGACTATATGTTATACAAGTTTTAAAATGGAACTAAGATAATAAAAGTAACTATGTATTTTGGTAGTCACTGCTAGAATGATCTATGGAGTCTCATATCACTGAGCACCTACTGGGCCCTTTGATTGTGTGCAATGACATAAAACAAACTGCATTTTTTTTCACAGTCAGTTGATGGGAGACCAAGTATTGGTATAGCTTTCATGGTATTACTATTTGTGTAGTAAAGAAGTTTAAAAATCTCCAACAGTATATTGAGAATTCTTTCTGAAATGCAAGGAAAAGACCCTGTACATTTCCTATGCTGAGTATATGGTTGCTATTGGTCTTATGATTTTCTTTTCCATTCATCACCTGGAGAGTTTGACATTTATAGTTTGCCAGTGAGTGAGTCTTAGAAGAGAGAGATGGGTTTCTTTGATAGCAAAATCTGCAGAGACTATAATATTAACACTGATAGAGTTGTCGAATGATCTTGACAAACTCCTTCAAAGTCCCTGGGTTTTACTTTTCCTAGGAACATCTGGATGCTGAGAGCCTTGTGCAGTGCTAGCTTAGTAATTCTTTAATGAAGGCAGGCTGCATGAGGGGACACCCACTTCACAGTTACAAACTTCACATCTCAGTCATGTGATGGAAGTAGAAAGTGTGGAAGAGATTTCTGGATTTAATTTGGAATACACATTTTTTTTCATTGCGCCTCTAGAAAAACTCTTCCATTTTATAACCATCTCTATTGACATTCTGTAAAGTTCAGACTTGATTTTAGAGGAAAGCTTTGTACAATTCCAATTTTACAAACTGGAGTACATTTTTTTTCTAATTAGGAATTGAAGGGATTAGCAAGAAATTGAATTGATGGAGATAACAACAACAGAAAGATTTTAGAGAAACTAAGAGAAAAAGGCAAAAATTTCAATTTCTTTTAAAATATTTTATTAATATTTATTAATCATGTATATTATTGGGGTTCAGTTTGATATTTCTATCTATGCCTTGCTCAAATCCAACCATGCTTTAACATCTCTCAACATTTCCAGTCTTGTGATAATCACTATTCTACTTTCGGGTTGACATGTTTTAGCTTTCAGAGAGAATGTGGTACTTGTTTTTCTGTCTGGCTTATTTCACTTAGCATAATGTCTTCCAGTTCTATCCACTTAGCTGAAAATGACAGAACTTTTTTTTATGCATCTATCACATTTCCTTTATCCATTCTTCTGTTAGGCCCCAGGCTGATTTCATGTCTTAGCTACTGTGAAAAGTACCACAGTAAGCAGGGATATGCAGATATTTCTTTAGAATATTGATGTTTCTAAGAGAGAAGGACAGTGAGAGAGAGAGAAAGAGAACCAGTTTTATTTAGTTTTTCATGTGGCTTTCATTGCTCCGAGACTTCTTTGTGTACGTGGTGCTGGGGTTTGAATCCATGTCCTGGCTCATGCCAGGCAAGCACTGTAACTGCTGGGCCACTGCTCCAGCACTTTTTCTGATATCTAATCTTTGTGATAACTATACTATATGGTGGATCTAGTTTTAGTTTTTTTGAGAAACCTTCATACTATTTTCTATAATAGCTGTACCTATTTAACTCTCCACCCATATTGTATAATGATTTCTTTTTCTCCACATCTTCACTAGTATTTATTTTTGTTTGTTTATTTGTTTTTGGTAGTAGCCACTCTAACTGAGGTGAAATGTTATCACACTGTGTTTTAATTTCATTTACTTGCTGGCTAATGCTATTGAACCTTTCTTAACACTTTTTTTTTTTTTGGCCATTTGAATTTCTCCTTTTGACAAGTGTCTTTCAGGTTATTTTTAAACTGGATTACTTATTTTTAGTTTGAGTTCCTCATTTATTCTAGATATTAACCCTCTGTCAGATGAAGAAATGGCAAATGTTTTCTCACATCCTTTAGGTTGTTTCCTTTGCTCTAAAGAAGCTTTTTTAGTCCTCATTTGTTAATATTTCTCTTTTGTTACCTGTGCTTTTGATATCCCATCCTGAAAATTAATACCTGTATCAATGTCTTGAAATTTGTCCAATTTGAAATCCAGAAAGCCCATAAATATATGAGAAAATGCTCTACATCATTAGCTATCAGGGAAATGCAAATCAAAACTTCCATGAGATACCACCTCACTCCTGTTAGAGTGGCAAAAATGAAGAATACAAACAATGACAGATGCTGGAGGGGCTGTGGGAAAAGAGGAACACTACTACACTGCTGGTGGGACTGCAAACTGG
>PVKS010020341.1:0-36951 GCA_004027875.1 Aplodontia rufa | reverse complement strand
CACCCCTATGCCCCTACCCCTATACCCCACTCCATACCTCCAACCTATACCCCCACACCTCCCACCCCATACCACCCACTCCGGTGCCCCCCACCCGTGTGTCCCACCAGCCTGCCAGCTTCCCATCTGCTGAGATCCATGGCAGTCTTGCCACAGAACCCTCAGAAGCTGTACGTCCGTCCTCAGTCTCACTGTAACAATAACCCGAGGCTGGCGCCTTCCCCGCCCCTAGCATGGAGCCGCTCAGTGTCAGGCAGGTGGGAAGGAGCTCCTCTCCCTATGCCCACTCTGAGCCGAGGGGGCGGGCCACGCAGGTGTCTGTCAGGAGGCTTCCTCCCAGAGGCTTGCTGAGGTGTGGGGGCTCTGCATTGCTTCTCACCCCATTTCTCTCTTCTCTAGTGCAAGCCCTGGCCGAGGCCCACGCTGTGAAGCTCCACAGAGCCACGTTCTGAAGCCTCCTCTGCCTACGGTGGCCCTGACTCCCCACTCTGGCCCCCTGGCCCCCAAGGATGTGCCACCAGGAGCCAGACCAGGACCAGAGCCGCTGCCACAAGGAGTGTGGATGCCCTGATTTCCACCCACAGCGCCCAGCTCTGATGCCCTCACCGCTTGTGCCGTGGCCACACAGGGCCTGGGACAATGATGGGGAGTGCCATCCTCCCTGATGCCCAAGTTGCAGAGAGCCCCAGCCTGGCACCGTGGTGGGCCTACTGGAATATTCCCTGATGGAGCACGCCCCTGGGGGAGAGCACACCTTTAGCCATCTTAGGTGAGGACCAGGAGCCCCACTTAGCACAGAGGACGGCACCTGTCATCATCCTGCTCCCCGCCTGCCCCAGCTGTGCCCAAGGCTTTGACACTCTCTGCTGGTGGGGCTTCTCGGGGTTCAGTGGAGACTGGTCATCCTGCTTGAGCCAAAGTCAAGACGAGGAGAGACACAGGCTGCTAGGCTCCCAGAGGGGACAGGGCTGGCTGTGAGAGAGGACAGCAGGTCTGCGCAGTGTCTGAGAGCAGGTCGGAGGAGGGCAGAGAGGAAGGGCGGATCCTGGAGAGTGGGGGAGGGAGGAGGATATTCACAGTAACGGATGGAGGGAAACGGATGGAGGGAAACAGGCAGGGAAGAAAGGATTGGCTTCTCCACAGTGGAGGCTCAGCTTAGTGCCAAGTGCAGGGCCAGACGGTCACCTCTGCGCCTCCACCTCAGGAGCAGCAGGGCTCCAGGAGGGCCTACCAGTAGAACACACGTGGTGGCCTCAACTGGGGTGCTTGGTATGGGGACCAAGGTGTTGGGGTAAAGAGGAGTTGGGGAGTGGCAACCTGAGAGATGGTTCTTTCAGGGTCAGGGCCAGTGGTCTGCCTCCTGGGATCAGGCAGAGAGGAGCTGTTGGGCATGGTTAGCCTTGGGGCCTTACCTAGCCAATTTCTTGTCCCATCTCTTCTAGAAAGTACTGTGGCTCAGTTGAGTGTTTTCCCCAGGGAGAGGGGATAAGGGACCCTAGGAGGATCCCAGAGGAGGACCAGTGGAGGCTGGGCTCTCTTAGCATCCACCTACCCATGAGGCAGCTGGGGAAGGCAGAAGCACAGCACAGTCTTCTGCTCCACCCACCTTGAGATGAAGGTAGCCAGGGAGGAGGGGCAAGCCCAAGACACCTGGCCTCAAGGCCTTGTCTGCCAGAGTTGCTGCCCAGAGACTTCAGCCTGACCTGCAGCAGCCCGAAGAACAGCTAATTCATCTCCCACCAATTCCTCTCCACTCCTTCATGACTGGGTCAGTTACTGGTTCATATGCAAGTAAAGATGACAGTTCCTTCAACAAATATTGATCGAGCAACTTTTATGTACCAGGCACTGTTCTAGGTGCTTAGGATATTCTCGGGCTTCCGAGGGACTACAGACTGGGAAAATCTCGCCTGGCTTTCCTTCCAGCAAGCGTGTTGAATATGCCCCTCGGCTACGTTCCCATCTTTGCAGCTCAAGCACCCCAGATCTGTCCTTGCTCTCCCACAGACTGGCAGGTGGGATTAGCTTCCAGTTCACCCTCTTTGCCCACATTCTTCTTCTACAAGAAACAGACTTTTCAGGCCTCCATGTCTTCCCCTCTCTTTGTCTCTCCTTTTTTTTTTAAAGGTATTTTTAGAAATACATGTAAGATACCAAGAAATAATGTCCACACCTCTGCCACCCCCCCCCTGCTGTTGTCTCATAAAGCTGGCTCTTTATGTTGCTTTACATGCCTTAATCTATGATGGAGATGATACATGTTAGAGATATCTATGTAATATATACGTCTGTTTGGGTGTCAGTCCTTTCCTGGGCTCCTGCCTAGGCCCATTTTCTCTCCACACCATTCCTAGCATGTCAAGGCTAGACCCCTTGCCTTTTATTCCAAAGAAGGGGAGAGGAAAGACTTTAGACAGATCTATTTTTACGCTTTTGTTTAAAAAGCAAATCTATTTTCAAAATGTGCAATGTCTGAATGGGTTTGCCAGTGGTGAGAGGGGACTGAGGTGACTGCCCTAGGTCCCAATCGAATGCCCTTTCCTCTTCCCTGATGGCTTCCTTCTTTCCCATTTCCCAGCCAGCAAAGGGCTGGTCCCCACAGCTCCCCAGAGAGCGTCTTGCCAGAGCAGGGCCGTACCTCAGATGTCCTGTCTAAGGATCACACTGTCACCACCTCTCAGTGGAGCACTGAGGGTTGTCAGGTATGTGATCCTCCTGAAGGAAATGTTTACAGTTGTACGCACAAAAGGACACCCATGCAGGCGTACCCACTCCTCAGCGGGCTCCTGGACCACCTCCCCTCGTGGCGCTGCTGGAAAGGGCAAGCAGTTCAGTGACAGCCGATGCTAATAACCAGCACTGAGGATGTCATTCTGTTCCTTTTGGACCCTTGATATGTGCAGAGCCTGGAGGAAGTGGCTCTGTGCCAACTCCGGCTCTTTACTGCAGACATATTTAAGTTCTTTGAACTCCTTACACTTCGACTTGGTCCTTCCCTGTTCTGGATCACATCCATGGTGTCTGTGCCCCTCTGTGATCTTTTTCTCTGGAGGCTGTTCTTAGGGGTGATACCTCGGTCTGGCATCCAGGCTGTGGAATCACCTTCCTCGCTGGTGATTTCTCTTTCACTTGAGAAACCCCTGGGCTTTAGCAGGCTGGTGCTGGGGCACTGAACTATGCCAGCTCAGCCTTCCAAACTGCTTCCTGTCTGTTGAAATGAGCAAGGAGGCTTTTGCCTTGCAAGGATTTGAGCAGGTTGGGAATTTTTGTCCAGATCTAAAAACAAAAGTTTTGGAATTTTGCACAGAGCTCTTGGCCAGTATTTAGAGCCCAGCCTCCAACCTTGGCATTTGCTGGCCCTCCGTGCCCAGCCCAGAGCATCTTCCTATGGATGAATGGGGCCCAGATGAAGGCCCAGGGCTAAGAGACCCTCCTGGGGAGAGCTCTGGTTCCTCATCTACGGCCTTCTCAATTAGCACATTACCTCCCTGATCAATAACCAAGAGGCTGTACTCAAATACTGCTACTGTCACTTTAAAGATTTTTCTGAGGTTGAAAGCTGTGCACGAGCTCTTCTGCCTGTGCAACAGGCATGTTCTTGGGGCAGGGCTAACGACAGCAAGATGGACTTCCTTCCTTTCCCCTTTAGGCACCCTCCACCTGGCAGCTCTTAAACTAAGGAGAAAAAAAAAATATATATATATATATATACACACACATATTATCTATTTATGCACATATTGGGGCCAATTTGACTTGCTAGTATTAGACAATAAACCATACAAGGAAATTTATGATCTCAGTGTCTTTATTTAGAATAAAAGTGACCTTAGATGGAAGAGTTAAGGTTAGATAAACAGAGGGCATCTCTGTTGGGACCAAACAGCTGTAGCATCCCCTTAGCATCTGTCTAGCTGAAACAGCATCTGTCTATTTCACCCTGAGATAGGTGAGCATTTGTTCCCTCTTTTCAGCAGCATTCTTATTAGGTTTAGGCACTGAAGAATCCCCACGTTTTGCATTTGTATCTTGCAACTTTGTATAAACAACAGGAAATAAAATGAATGGTTTGTACACCTGGCGTGTGTCTCCTTTCCTGTCCGTGTCTGCCTCTGCCACCCTTGGCAGCTGAGGAACTTGAACTTGACGGGAAAAGGAAGCACAGCTGGGGGGTGAGCGGGGCTCAGAGCCTGTGCACCCTCCTTCCCATACCACGGCCTGCACTCCTCAGCCCCCTTCCAGGCGGAATCCCAGAGTTGTGGGAGAGCCAGGTCCCCACGAGCTAGGGAACAGTGTGCTACCAACATCAGGGTCATCGTTTCACTCCAGGTGACCCAGATCCTGACTCAGGCTGAGGTCCTGTATAATGAAAGCATCAGGCTTCAGACTCGGGCACCTTCCTTGATAAACAGACAGAGAATAGGGTGGTAGGAGAAGAAAACAAATTGCTGGTCCTTCCCAGTTTCTACACAGTGCCTCGTGTGGCTGCTGTCGGGTGAGGGAAGTGGATGACTTGGGGACTCCAGAAAGCACCCCCCGCCTCACTCCCTTGGCAGGTGTTTGGTGTGAGGAATGAGTCAAGAAGCCTAGTAGATTCTATGGGGTGGGCAGTGGAGAGGAAGAGCGAGCCCAGGGTGCTGGCAGGCCTCAGCAGGTTGTCTGAGGGCGTGAGGGTTCAAGAAAGAAGAAACCGGAGATGAGAAGGCGGACTTCCTCCCATTTCCAGTTTTGCATTGGTTTGACTTCAGTGCTGATGCAGAGTACTGGAGCCCTGTTTCCACCCCTGAAGGCCTGGCAGAGGGGGCGTTCACATTACCACTATATATTTTAGGGTTTATAACATCCCTGGGGGAGCCATAAACCCTGATGTCCCTTGTGAATCAGGGAGAGCAGGGACCAGGCATAGGCTCAAGACAGACATTTTGGAGACGACCTCCCTTTTCTGGGGGGCAGAGCCTCCATCTGCAGTCCCCACCTGGGTCAGAGCCAGCAGCAGGGACATGCATGGGAGATAAACTGTAAGGTCAACCAAGAGCTCTCCTCTCGCCGGACCAGATCAGATCATGTCAGTAGGTCCTGCTGGCCCCACCTTCCCACCCTGATCAACCCTCCCATCAAGCCAGCTTGGGGTTGGTAAATCAGAGCAACACTCCAGCAACGTAAATGAAAGAGCAACCAGCCGCAGTGTGCTCTGGGGTCAGGGAGGCCGCCAGGCGCAGCCGCTCTGCCTCCTCACCAGCCACCTGCGTGGAGCACGCCGGGCTTCCCGCCCTGTTCTGTTTCATCAGCCAAATGAAGATATGCACCACCATCTTGAGGAGCTCTCCAGCAAGTCAGAGGAGGAAACATGAAAAACACTTGGGAAGTCCAGCTTCCTTTACAATCCCGAGGGAGCGGTGCTGGTGATGTTGGAAGGCCCCGAGCCAGCCTCAGGGGCGTGATGCAGGGAGAGGGCACATATTTTCTAAGTGTCCACCTTCACTGGAAGACATCACCAGGGCTGGCTGAGAGCCCTCGGACATGTCCTTTCCCTACCGAGGCCTGTATCTCCAGACCCAGGGAGTAAGTGCTCCACCCCAGCCCTCCCCACTGACCCAGGCACAAGGTGATCATAAGCAGGGGACCAATTCCAACTTTGCAGGACTGGCAAGATCCTTCCGGAGGTTGTCCTTGTAAAGGGCGCTCTCCAGGTAGGTGGGCTTTGGCCAAGCCCCACCCCAGGCTCAGCTCATATGTCCAGAGAACCAGAAGGTCCTGTTCTCCTGAGCTCACAGGTGGGCTCCATGGATGTGGGGGATTCCTAGCTGCTACTCTGTGCCTCTGTGGGAGCAGTTAAGAAGCCACAATTTGAGGGGCTGGCATGGAGGCCCAGTGGTTGGAGCATGTGGACCAGGGTTCAGACCCCAGCACCACATATACAGCTAGGTGTTGGAGAAACAAAGCCCAGATGCAAAGATAAATAAAATTGGTTCTTTCTTTCTCTCTCTCACTCTTTCTTTCTATCCAAAAGAAAAAAAAAATGTATATATATGTAAAACCACAATTTGAGAAGAGAGAAGTCTTTCATATTACAGTATATTAATAGCTACTGATAATAGCAATAGTAATTGATGTAACTATAACAGTAACAAAAGTTTATTCAGTGTCTACCGTGTGCCAAGTATCAATTCTAAGCACCTTTCATGTAGTTGCCCACTAATCCTTACGATCTCTGTGTGATAGGAACTGTTCTTACCCCAGGACCCAAGGCACTGACAGGGTAAATAGACTGCCTATGGGCTCAGGGAGCTAGGATGAAACCTGAGTCCCTTTGAGTTCAGAGCCCAAGCTTTCAACCTACCAGTGATTTTAATGGGAGTCAGACTGCGTGTAGGGGGCATTTTGGCAACATGTAAGAGAGCCTTAGGTAGCTCAACAACTAAGGGGTCAGAACTTCCTGGCTTTCAGTGACTGTGACACAGGGGACAGATTTCCAAAAGAATGAACCATATCCGACAGCTTTAGAATGTATGCCTGGAATGTTATATGCCTGTACAGCTCTGTAAGTCGGTCCTATTGCATAATACCACTAAAAAAGTTATCAGTTTTTAAAAGTAGTTCATGAGCCTGGCACAGTGGTACACGCCTGTAATCCCAGTGGCTCCGGAGTTTGAGACAGGAGGATTGCAAGTTCATGACCACTCTCAGCAACTTAGTAAGTCCCTAAGCAACTTAGTGAGACCCCCTCTCAAAATTAAAAAAAAAAAAAAATAAGGGCTCGGAACATGACTCAGTGGTTAAGTGCCTCTAGGTTCAATCCCTGGTACCAATAAATAAATAAATAAATAGGGCTGGGGATGTGGCTCAGAGGTTAGGTACCCCTAGGTTCAATCCTGATTACAAAAAAAAAAAAAAGAAAGAAAGAAAAGAAAAAGAAGTAGGTTCATGAGCTGGGTATGTTGGTGCATGCCTGTAATCAGGAGACTGAGGCAGGAGAATTGCAAATTTGAGGACAGCCTGAGCAACTTAACAACACTCTGTCTCAAAAAGTAGAAAGAGCTGGGGATGTAGCGTGGTGGTAGATGGCGCCTGGGTTCAATCCCCAGTATCCTCCCCATAAAAAGTAGTTCATGAATAACTCAGAAAATTAGGAAATGGTTATTATGGAGAATAAAGACATCACCTTTAAATAATTTTAATTATCAAATAATCTACTCCATGCATTGGCTGCACTCAGCTACTACATATTTTTGGTTGAACATTATTCCAGTTCAGTAGGGTGTTACTGAACAGGCAGGGACTGCCTGAAATATTTAACAGGGGAGAGCAGAGAGAACCAAACATCATGAAAGCAGAGATACTTAAAATGTAGGCAATCACAACGGACCTCAAAGTTTTCAGAAATTCTTTTATATTCTTGCTATCATCTATATTTTTAAAGTTGAGACGTAATGATCACATGCGGAAATGTTTGGGGTATTGTCTCTTGTTTTTCCATCTTTCTCCAACACTGTCCCAAGGGTCCAGATGCAATAGCTCTAAACTGCTTTCATGACCACTTTCACTTGCTCTTTCTGTCCATCCTCTATTCCCCATGACCCTTTGGAGATATATGATTGCCAAGCCAGGAGATTGACAGCATTTCAAGACAGAGCTGTGAGAATCCCTCATGACCCCGCTCAATGTCACAGCGCAGGAAGCTCTCCTGAGCGACGTGGCTCCTCGGCATGCACCTCACACCCTGACTCTACTGTCTTGCATTTTCGCCATACCTACTTCACTTGGGGTGATCTCCCTCTTTCTTTTGTTATATGCAAGCACATTTGGTCTATTATTACCCACCTAACAGTTTTTATTCCAGTGTTCAACCCCAGCTACTCTTTCGTTTGTGTGTGTGTGTGCGCGCTTTGGTTCTTTTTTTGTTTGTTTGTTTTTTGGTTTTTTGGGTTTTTTTTTTATTTTTTTTGCATAGAATGGCAAAAATGGCCAGGATAGAGAACACATTTCAAAGGAGATGCTGGCTGTAACAGTGTCGAGAGACACTGCTTTAAAATGGGAGAAAGGGGGGCTGGTTACGGTGCTTGCCTGGCATGAGCAAGCATGCGGGTTCGAACCCCAGCACCACGGAGCAACGAAATTCACATGAAAAACTATTCATTCAATTTTTGTGGTGCTCAGTTTCAAACCCAGGGCCTCATGCATGCCAAGCATCTGCTCTACCACTGAGCTATATCTCCAGCCCCTTTTTTTCTTTTAAGTTCTAACGTATTTATTCTGTGTAGGTACAAGCAATAATATGATTTTATTTATGTCTTCTGGTAAGTCTTACCTGAGCATTTATATGTTGGGCTGGAGTAGTGGCTCAGTGGCTAAGGTTCATTACCTTCCATGCACAAGGACACAGGTTCAAACCCCAGCACCGCATACCTAATGAAGTATCAGAGCAATGAAAGCTAAATTAAAAAATGAAATAAAATTGATTCTCTCACTGTCCCTCTCTCTTTAAAAAAAATAGATATCATATTTCACTATAAATTATCCTTGTCTTCTTTTTTCAGTATAATTAGCTTTATTTTTATTTTTATTTATTTTTATTAAGGAGTTAAGTTGTTGTACAATCAAATGCATATCAAGTAACAACATGCTATGTATTTGATCCTACACCATAGTAACCCCCACAATGCCCACACCCCAGTCCCTTGATTCTTCTATATTATGCCCCATAAGAGATATAAATGTCCATATATATGTGTGTGTGTATATATGTGTGTGTGTGTATGTATATGTATACATATATATGTGTGTATGTATGTATGTATATATATATATATATATATATAATTGTGAATTTCCAGAATTAAATGATTGCTTAAGTATTCTCAGGGAGACATTGTTGATTATCTCCCTAGGTCCTTCCCTATCCTCCCTCCCTTTCCACCCCTGACGCCTCTGCCTTCCCCTCCCCCACGTACATGTCTATGGTTCCCCTAGATTATGTGTCACTATGCCTTTGGTGGGTCTAACACTTGAGTTTGACTGCCTTTCACCCAAGCCTGTTTTTTCTCATTTGTGGAGGCTAGAGCTAAACCCGGGCTTGGGTGAAAGCCCAAACTCATGTGTTTGGGCTTTTAAGTGATGAATGGGCCTGAGTCATACCATATACGAACTTCATTTCTGGATAGAGGGCACATTTCAAAAGAGATGCTGGCTGTAACAGTGTTGAGAGACACTACTTTAAAATGGGAGAAAGTGGGGCTGGAACGGTGCTTGCCTGGCATGCATAAGTATGGAGGTTCAAATCCCAGCACCATGGAGCAAGAAAAGTCACATGAAAAACTAAATAAAGTTGATTCTTTCTCTCTCTCACACTGTCCCTCTCTCTTTAAAAAAAAATAAAATGGGAGAAAGGATGTTAGGAACTGTCTGTGCCCTCCTTTCTCAGGCCCACTAAGCAGCGATGGGTGCAGCCCTGTCTGCGCAGCTGGTAGGCAGACTAGAACCAGGCCTCCCAAATTCCCCAGCTCTACTCTAACGCAGGGCTTTGTCTTCCACAGTTCAACCTCACATTCCAAGGCTGAACACTGCTGCGGGAAAGGAAGTCCAAGCCCTTGATATCTAAATCCCCTGTGGCGCATTTGCCCTTCATCTACCCCAATCTGGCCTTGCCTTTAAGTCTGCCGTATTTTCCTTGGTTTCTTGTCGCCCCCTAGTGTCCAGAACTTGTACTAGCACAAAACTACTTTGAAGGTGAATTTACCAGTTTGCAGAGACCCACAGATTTCAACTCTTCCCACACCCTCCATCAAACCAGACAAGGAACCAGGAGACCCCTCAGACGCAAGTTCTTCCATATACAATTCAAGTTTTGCAGAGGCAGTGGAAATGGGAGCTGCTGAATTCAGTCTCTGGGCCTAGGGAGGCACTGAAAGGGTGAGGTGGGTGTTGCCCTCTCTGGAACAGAAGCCAGCCTGCATCTTTAAGCAGATGTTTTGTTTTGTTTTTTTTAAAGAGAGAGGGACAGTGAGAGAGACAGAGAAAGAGAGAAACAACTTTATTTAGTTTTTTCGCATGGCCTTGGTTGCTCCAACACTCAGTTGTGTACGTGGTGCTGGGGTTTGAACCCGGGTCCTCGTGCTTGCCAGGCAAGCGCCGAAACCGCTGAGCCACCGCTCCAGCCCCTTAAGCAGATGTTGGTTCGTGATGTGTGTGTGTGTGTGTGTGCGCGCGCGCGCGCAAAGTGTGCAGGATGGTGGAGAGTTAATGATTTACCAGAGGCCTCTGAACAATTACCAAGGGTCACTTCCTGTGAGCACGCACGTTTGGTCTTTTGGATCTCACCACTAGCCAGTGACCGGCAGGCCCCCAGGTGGACTGCAGCATGATCAGCATCACGGAGTGTCAGAGTGAGTGAAGCGACGCGTCGGAGGGAGCGGGGCTGGAATGGAGGTCCAGGCTAGGGTGCTGCAAGTGGGCCCTCCAGCCTGGCTCTGCCTGAGGCACATACAGATGTGACCTCTGGAGCCAGTGGCTGGCAGCTGCTGTGTTGGCAGGCTGAGGCAGCAGGTTCAAGTCAGGTGCGGTCCCCTGTGTGCAGGAGATGGGGGCTGCTCAGGGGCATCCAGACCCTCAAGGTCCCCTGTGGCCCTGGGTCCCTTCTTATCAGAAACTAAACTGCACTCTGCCCACACCAGTGTGCAGTCACTCCTAAACATCCCTCCCTTGCTTTGGGGGGGAGAAAGTAAAGAGTAGCCCACAGCAGGGACTAGGGCGTCCACAGAGAGGGTAGGGAGAGGGGAACTATGGCTCAGTGGGCTTCACGGGGACGAGTTACTTACAGCCCTCCAGCCTTGCTTTCATTGGGAAATGATGATACTCATCCACTGAACGCATCTGTCTATTGTGTGCCACACACAGTGCTGGGCGCAGAACAGATAGCCAAGGAGACAGACTTCCAGAGAGGGGACACAGACGGCTACCCAGTGAAGAAGTGATTAGGAAGTATGTCAGAGGGTTACAAGTCCTCCAGGCAAAACCAAAACAGGGTGAGGAGGCGGGGGAGTTGGAAGTGGAAAGGCTGCTGTTTTATAGAGCGGTCAGGGAAGAAGGGATCCTTTATTCAGAGCCTTGTGAGGAAGTGAGGAAGAGGAGTCATCAGCTACCTGGAAGGAGAAAGGGACAGTCAGTGCAAAGGCCCTGAGGCTGCCCATACTTGGGGTGTGTTTGAAACCCAACAAGGAGGCTGGTGTGGCTGGAGCAAAGCGAGTCCAGGAGAAAGTTTAGGTCAGGGAGGTCACCGAGAGGCCAGATCAGGAGGACTTGGAGACCATGGTAGAGATCTTGCTTTTGTCTACCTAAGATGGGAAAGCTTTGGAGTGATTCATGCAGGAGTGAGATGATCTATTTACCTTTCTAAAAGATCACTCTGGATGCTTGGATGAGAAGAGACTGCAGAGGTGTAAGGGTAGCAAGAGGGAGGCCAGTCCTATGGTGAGAGAAGGTGGAGGAGCCCATCCCATGTGTTCGCAGTGAAATGGTGGAAAGTGGTCCATGCTGGATCTGTTTGGAGGAATTTGCTGGTGGATTGATGGGTGTGTGAGAGAAGAGTCAAGAATGCCTTTTACCTGGGCAGTTGGCAGCGTTGAGGAGGAGGGAGAGCTGGAGCTGGGCCTCAGGCACACTGGTTTCTCTGTGCTCTTAGGCCTCCAGATGAGATGTCAAGTAGGCAGTTTGGTGTACGAGCCTGGAGTACAAGAGGGAGACCTAGCTGGAGGGAGAGATTTGGGAGTTGCCAGCATATGGATACAGTCTAAAATCAGGAGAGTCCACGAGCTCACCGAGGGCAGAATTTCCCAACCACCCACGCCTGCCATTTGGGGGGCTATCTTGGGCATTGTAGGATTTTAGCAGTATCCTGGACCTCAACCCTCTACATGCCATTAGCAAACCCTCCCTGCCCATCGTGACAATCAAAATGTCTCCAAACATTGCCAGATGCTCCCCAGAGAACAAAATTGCCTCCCCTTGCATCCCCACCTTGCCCAGTTGAGAATCAATGACCTATGGAATAAACATATGGTCAACAGCACAGAGCCCTGAGCCCGGGGATAAGCTGCCAATTTACTAAACCAATTGGCCTATGAGCAAATGTGTCCATACTGAATGTGACAAGTCCTAAGAAGAATGTACTGAGTCCAACGAGAAGGAGGAGCAAGGAGCGAAGAAACCAGATTCAGGCCAGGGAACAAAGCGAAGCAGGTTTCTTTGAGGAAATGACATGAGTTTAGACCTGAAGGATGAGGAGGGCTATTTCTTGCAAGGAAGACACACACACAAAGACCCTGAGGCAGAAGGCTCATCTTGGAAACAATGCAGAGCCATGGGTTGGGCTGGAGGGAAGTGGAAGGAGATGAAGGCAGAGGAGCAGGCTGAGGCCCCAGGCACAGGAACAGGGCCTGTCAGCCACTCTCTGTAACCATGCCTTCATGGTTGGATGATAAGTTCTCAGGACCCTTGAGCAGGGTATGGAGAAGAACCAGGGGCACCACAGGAATGAAGCAGATTCTAATGGGGGACTACTACAGGAGGGTAGGAGAGGGACAAGGGAGGCTGGGAGCGAAGTGGTGAGAAGACTTGGAAGATCCGCACTGGAAGATGTGACCTGAGCTGGCAAGGGTGGAATGCACCACAAGGCAGATTCTCAGGCTCTGCCTCAAGGGCTGGGTGGGTGTTGGAGACCCTTTTACACTTTGGCAGGAAACCCAGGGAGGTGCCGGCTAATGGAAGGAAGGTTAATCGCTCAGTTGGGACCGGTGGAGATCAGATTGCCTGAGAGAAAACCAAGCTGATGCGCCAACCAGGCAGCGGGATGTGTTTGGGGGCTCCAGAGGGGCCTGGGCTAGAAGGAGAAATATCGATGTTGTTGGCACATAGGTGATCTCTAAATACATAGGACGACGTGTGAAAACAGAGTGAGAAGAGAGCTTGGGTCTGAGCCCTGAGCAATTCAGATCCCAAGAGGGAAAGAGAAGCGGGAGCTGGCAAAGGAGACAGAATGGCTAGACATCAGGACGAGGGTCAAGAACGCGGTGTCAAGGGAGCCGAGAGGAAGGGTGTTTCCGTCTGTGAGTGGCCACCCCTCACTGCTGGGGACCACCTGTCCTTGGATTTGGCAACATGGAGGTCATTAATGGGCACCACAAGAGCAGATTGTGCAGAAGCGGACTAGACTGGGCTGGTTAAGGGCACTTCTCAGAGTCAGACAACTGGATTCTAACCTGGATTCTGCCAGCTACTGCCTGTGAACTCCTGGGCAATGTTTAGTTTGGTTTGTGAATCAGGAGTCACAGCAGCACCTATCCCACAGGTGGCTACAGAATTAAACAAGTTAAGTGCCCAAAGTGCTTGCTCTGATCTTGGTGCAGTGTGAGCATCCTTATCGATCATTTCTACTACCTGTGAGAAGCCCAATCTTCTTTCCTGTCTCTCCTTTGCTTCCAGAACAAATCAGCAAATCAGTCTTTTTTTTTTTTTTTTTTTTTTTTGATACCAGGGTTTGAACCTAGAGGTGCTTAATGACTGAGCCACATCCCCAGGCCTTTTTATTTTTGAGACAAGATCTTGCTAAATTGCTAAACAATTGCTAAGTTGCTGAGGCTGGCTTTGAACTTGTGATCCTCCTGCCTCCGCCTCCCTTAGCTGCTGGGAATACAGATGTGGGCTATGCACCCGGACAGAACAATTCAGACTTAAAGTCCTTCAGCGGAGCACAATAAGGGTTAGGGTGCCCAAAGTGGGGTGTTAGAGCCCCAGCAAATGAGAAGAGTGCTCACTGGGGTGGCCTATGCAAGGTGTCAGGGTGGGAAGGGCATCCGGTAGGGTCTGGGAGAGTGGAGAGTAACTTCCCAGTGCAGGGAGCTGGAAGACGCTGCCTTAAGAGTACAGATACATCTTTGGTAATGGGTCAGGTTGGAAGCATGCATCACCAAGCAGGATGCAGTGAGAGGAACAGCATCACATCTGGGGGCATACTTAACCAGAATCTAGTCACAAGGAAGAATCAGATGAACCCATACGGAGGGAGGGCTACAAAATAGCTGGCCTGAATCTTCAAAAGGGTCAAGGTCACATCCAGGAAGGTGCAAGTGGTGCACACATGCCTGTGATGCCAGCGGCTCAGGAGGCTGAGGCAGGAGGATCATGAGTTCAAAGCCAGCCTCAGCAACTCAGCGAGGCCCTAAGCAACTTAGCAAGATCCTGTCTGAAAATAAAAAATAAAACAAGTTGGGGCTGTTGCTCAGTGGTTAAGCATCACTGGGTTCAATCCCCAGGACCAAAGGGTAAAAAAAAAACGAGGAACTGTTCCAAACATGAATCAAAAGGGAGGGGACAATTAGATGCCCATGTGACAGTGAATGTTCATTTTCTGTAAGTAACATTCCTGGGACAACTTGAATAGAGTCCAAGGACCAGAGGATAGGAAAGCTTCATTGTTAATCTCCCGCTTTCCTGGCGGTGCGTTGGCTGTCTAGAATGAAGGGAAACCACACCAAAGCATTCAGGAATAGACGAGATACCAGGGGGCACAGACGCTCAAAAGTGTCAGGAAAATGTTTTTTTAGAATGTACGTGCAACTTTTCTGTGCAGTTTGAGATTATTAAAAAAGAGGAAAAGAAAAACGGAGAAAAGGAGAAGGGCTCCTGGCTCAGCTTGGGCCAGAGGGCCCCATGCACCTGCTGCAGGAGATGTTCCTTCCCCGGGAGCTATCGCTGCTTTCTGGAGCAAGGCACTGCACCTGGCTTCCGCTCCTGCGAGCGACAAGGCGGGCGCCGGCTGCGGGCTGGGGCTGTCCTGGGCAGTGGCTTGGGTGGACCGCACAGGTTCGCCGGCCTCGGAGGCGAGGTGGCGCCCTGGAGAGCCAGGCGGCCCAGAAGGCGCCTTAGCCTCGGTGCTCTCTGCTCCGGTCGCCTGCAGAAGGGGGCGGCCTCCGCCTCTGTCGGGATCCGAGGACTGAGGACGGAAGGCACCTGCGTCTCCCGGGAGCATCTGGAGGCCGCCCCCACCCTCTGCTCTCTCCGCCACCGCTGCTGCCCCGAGGGCAACTTCAGGCGCAACCCCCAGCTGGGTAACTTGACTAAAATCGCCGAACTCCTCCGGAGGCAGGGGTCGGGAGGACGCTCTGAAGCGCGCGTGCGCGAAACACACTTCTTGGACCTTTTTGGTGGTTTTGTGCTCCCTGGATACTGGAGCAGAAAGGTGTGGTCCACAAAGAAGGCTGCCCCCGCAAGGGAAAATGCTGGAACTGCACCAGCCCTTGAAGAAGAGTGTGGAACTAGTTGTGAGAGTGATCATCGTGCAAACCAGCGAGCCATGTTGCAGAAGGAGAAAGTATAAGATAGGGACGAAGACAAAAAAAAAATGAGGATTTTTAAAATAGCTGATAAACAGTATGCTCAAATAGCTGAATGGTGACTTCAACTTCAACATTCCTGGGACCCCTGGTACCGAGGGGAGTAAAATCTGCTTTCCAGGCTCAGTGAGCCAGTGAGTCTCATCTAGGTCCTCCTGTGGATGCAGCTTGGATTCTTGCAAGCCTTAGAACCTCCACCACTTGGAGTCTTGCTCAGAGCGGTTCTTAGAATCTTAGATCTGAGAGGTTCCTTTACTTTGAGGTTCTTTACCTTGCACCTCTGGTCAGGTCAACACACATTTCACCAGGGGTGTCCTTTGTGGCTGGCTATGATGATGTAATTTGGTGAATTCGCCACCTCTGCTTCCGCCGGTGTCTTTCCAGAGTGATTAAAAGCCACAGCTGGGGCTTCCTGACCTACTTGTTTCTCAGTGAGGGCAGACAGCCGTGAGTCAGTAGCAGAGGTGGATGGCCCAGAAATCTGCAGCATCTGCCACCACCATCCTCAAGAAGAAGCATTAAGTGTGAATTTGAGATAATTTATGCTGATTCTACAAAATGAGTAAAAAGAGACTGTTCTTAAGGGTATACAAGATAGACATATAATTTTTTTTTGTACCAGGGATTGAATCCAGGGGTGCTTAACCACTGACTCACATCCCCAATCCATTTTATTTTTTGAGACAGGGTCTTGCAAAGTTGCTTAGAGCCTCACTAAATTGCTAAACCTGGCTTTGAACTCATGATTCTCCTGCCTCCCAAGCCTCTAGGATTTAAAGGCTTGCACCATCACACCCAGGAAGATATGCGTATTTTAACAAAACAAAATGCAAAACCAATAAAATGTTCACAATGTGTCCACACAAAAACATCTTTTAAGGGAGGGTGAATAGGAGAGCTGGGATCTTTGGTGCACTATAGTTGTACATAATGGTAGCATTTGCTGTTCAATTGTCATACATGCACACAATAACCCTATAATTTGGCCAATATCAATCCCCAGTGTTTTCCCTTCCCCTTCCCCATCCCTCTTGTCCCTTTGCTCTAGTCTGCTGATCTCTCTTCAGTTTTCATGAGATCCCCCCACCTTTCTTTTCCTTTTTGCTCTCTAGCTTCCACATATGAGAGAAAATATACAACCCTTGACCGTCTGAGTTTGGCTTACTTCACTTAACATAATGTTCTCAAGTTCCGTCTATTTTCCTGCAAATGGAATAATTTCACTTTTCTTTATGGCTGAATAAAACTCCATTGTGTGTATGCACCACATTTTCTTATCCATGTATCCGTTGATGGACATCTAGGCTGGCTTCATAGTTTGGGTATTGTGACTTGTGCTGCTGTAAGCATGGGTGTGCATGCACATGATGGATGCTTTTATGACACAAATAAGCTGACAGCAGATCTCTCCATAAGAAGCATAAAAACTTCTAGAGTTGTGATCCTCCCACACAATGCCCTGTCCTACCCAAAACTGCCGTGACAATTAAAGTAGATATACTTCTAGATCCTCAGCTTGTTTACTCTGATAGAAATGTCAAGCAACACAGAAATACAGAATGCCATCTCCGTAATGACCCCTGCGAATTGCATTCTGCTCAGCTGTCCTGAGATTTAATTCAGGCAGGCATCACTGGGATGCAGAAGTAGAAAAAAGCTGAAGGTTTGTCAGAAACTGGAGGAACCAGCCGTTAGGATAAAACATGCTAGGTGGTTGGTGATATATTGAGGAAAATTACGTTGTATTGGGCTCTAACAAAACCCAGCTGCTGTCAAAAGTGAGCCCCGGGGGTTGGGGATTCAGCTCAGTGGTAGAGTGCTTGCCTAGCATGCGCAAGGCCCCAAGTTCGGCCCTCAGCTCTAAAAAAAAAAAAAAAAAAAAAAAGTGAGCCCCAATAAGACTAGCATTTCACTGGACTGTGAATTGAGATTTCAGTCTATAATTTGAATAATAGATCTCAATTCTACATTGTTAATGATTCTTTTAAAGAAGCCCTTTGGCCATATATCTGTACTAGAATTGTAATTCTCTTTGAATCTGTGTAGTAGTTGGGCACGTTGGCACCCACCTGTAATCTCATCAAATTGGAAGGCTGAGGCAGGAGGATTGCAAGTTTGATGCCAATCTCAGCAACTTAGGCCCTAAACAACTTAATATAAAGAATTAGAAGGTTTGGGGATGTCACTCGGCAATGAAGTGCCCCTGGGTTCAATCCTTTGTACAAAAAAAAAAAAAAAAAAAAATCATAGAGGCTGTGGGGACTGACTCTAAGTTAACAAGTCCAGGGATGCGTTCTACACGGGCGTCAGTACTGCTCAGTGAGGGAAGGAGTGGTATTTTCAACAAATGCTTCTGGGAAAACTGGATATCCACATGCAAAACAATAAAATTGAGCCCTTATCTTACACCATGTGCAAAAATTAATTCAAAATGGATCAACGACCTAAACATAAAGAGCTACAACTATAAAATTCCTCCAAGAAAACGTAGGGAAAAGCTTTGTAACATAGGTTTTGGTAACGATTTCTTGGGTGTGACATCAAAAGTATAGACAACCAAAGAAAAACTAGATCAGTCCAACTACCTCAAAATGAGAACTTCTGTGAATCAAAGGACACAATCATCAGAGTGAAAAGGTGACCTAAAGAAAGGGAGAGCGCTGGAGCGGTGGCTCTGTGGTTACAGCGCTTGCCTGGCATGTGCAAGTATGCGGGTTCAAACCCCAGCACCACGTCCACAACGAAGTGTTAGAGCCACAAAATCACATGAAAAACTAAATAAAAATTGCTTCTCTCTTTCCTCTCTCTCACCGTCATTCTTCTTCAAAAAATAAAAATAAAAAAGAAAGGGAGAAAAGGGGCTGAAGCCGTGGTTCAGCAGTTACAGCGCTTGCCTGGCTTGCGCGAGTACGCCAGTTCAAACCCCAGCACCACGCACACAACAAAGTGTCAGAGCAGCAAGGGCCACATGAAAAACTAAATAAAGTTGATTCTCTCTCTCTCTCTCTCTCACTGTCCCTCTTTCTTAAAAAAAAAAAAAGGAGAAAATATTTGTATACCGTATGTATGACAAGGGGTCAAAATCCACAGTGTATAATGAACTCCTAAAAAACTCAGCAACGACCTGATTAAAAAATAGACAAAGAGGGCTGGAGCGGTGGCTCAGCGGTTTCGGCGCTTGCCTGGCAAGCACGAGGACCCGGGTTCAAACCCCAGCACCACGTACACAACTAAGTGTTGGAGCAATGAAGGCCATGTGAAAAACTAAATAAAGTTGTTTCTCTCTTTCTCTGTCTCTCTCACTGTCTTAAAGAAAAAAATTTTTTTAAATTAAAAAAAAAAAACAGACAAAGGACTTGGAACAGTCGCTTCTCCAAAGACATATAAGTGGCCAAGGAGCACAGGTAAGGATGTGCCACATCACCCATCACGAGGAAAATGCAAATCAAAGCCACCATGTGAGGCCACTTCATGTCCATTTGCATGCCTGCGGCCAAAACAAAACAAAAAAAACCAACCACAGGAACAGGAAATCAAGTGTTCATAGGGTGGAGAGAAACTGGAACCTTTGCGCACTGCTGACGGGAATGTGAAATGGTGCAACCGCTTTGGAAAACAGTATGGCAGTTTTTCCAAAAACTAGAATTAAGGTGTGATTCAGCAATTCTGCTTCTGGGTAAGTACCCAAAAGATTGTAAGAGGTATTTTTTACACCTGTATTTATTAGCAGCCTTATTCACAATAGCCAAAAGCTGGAAGCAACCCAGATGTTCATCAACAGATGAGTGGATCAACAAAGTGTGGTGTACATGCACAAGGGAATATTATTCAGCCTTTAAAAGGAAGGAAATTCTAACATATGCTACAACATGAAGAAAACTTGAGAATATTATAATCAATGATATAAACTAGTCACAAGAGGACAAAGGTTGAATGATTGCACTTCTTATTTTTATTTCTTATTTTTTAGGTACTGGGGACTGAACCCAAGGGCACTTAATCACTGAACCACATCTGCACCCTATATACATACATATTTTTTTGAGACAGGGTCTAGCTAAGATGTTTTGAGCCTCATTAAGTTGCTAAGGCTGGCTTTGAACTTGAGATTCTCCTGCCTCAGCCTCCCAAGCCATTGGGATTACAGGCATGCACCACCACACCTGGCTTGAGTGATTCCACCTCTATGAAGTTGTTAGAGCAGTCAAATTCATACTGATGAAGTAGAACTGTGGCTGTGGGGGGAGGAAGAACAGGAAATTAACGGGTTTAATGGGTTCAGGGAATCAGTTTTTCAAGATGGAGAGCCCTGGAGATGGAAGGTGGTGATGGTGTACTTAATACCACAGAACTGTGTTGGTTCAGATGGTAGATTTTATGTCATATGTGTTTTCCCACAATTTAGTGTTTAAATTTTTAATTTAATTTAAAAAACAAAACAGCACAATCAATGGTCATTCGTTGACTATCACAGTGGCAAAGATGAGGAAAATTGACAATTCTGTGGGATGGAAAGAGTTTAAGACCAAAAGAACCTCCTATCCAGTTGCTGGCACATTTCTTCTGGAAGGGAGTGATCTAAAATCCATACCAAATGTCCAAAGTGACCAACCAGGATGTCACTCTCCGGCTCTGAGTGAACTCCTGCAGCTTGAGGTGGGCGTGGTTGGCGTGGTGTACCTGGCCATGGGTGCCACTCCACTCGCCTGAAGCCCAAGGAGGCAGAGCGTGTGTGGTGGGCCCCCAGGTGACTGCCAAGGGAGGGGGAGGACAGTGGAGCAGGGAAGGCGTGGGGTGGCTACCAGGTCAGAAAATGAGCACATTCCTGACTGATGACCTCCATTTTCCCAGTTGGGTGGGAGGTCAACACCTGAGTGCTGGGGTCTGGGGTGTTTGGAGGAGAAAGGGGACCGAAGCCTTGTTGGGCTGGGCTCTGGGGTTTGGGAGCTCTGGGAGGATGGGGGTGGCCTCTTGAGAACCCAGTGGAACAGCAAGCAGTTCTGAGGCTCTGGGGCTGGTGGTCCTGAGCTTATGGTGGGGCCCTTCTGCCCACTCTGGGTGGCTCCAGTGGGTCTTGGCTGTTTGAGCACAGACACAATAGCAAACAGAAAACATTTCCATCCTGAAAATGACCTGCGTACTGTAGCATTTGAAGACAGGAGGAAGCAGAAACTACAAAGTGGCAGGTGGCACAGGCTCCCTCATGAACCAAGTGTAAGGAAGTGACCTGCACAGTGCCTAGGTGCCAAACAGTTCCTGCCCATCATCCTTCCTCGTCCATCCCTCACTCCATCCCTGGAGAACACAGAAGCTGAGATTCCTGGGTGGAAATGGAGCCACCCCTAGAGGGCACTGTTCTGTGGTGATGGGGAGAGTGTCAGGGTCTCTCCTGATTCCCAAAGCCCAATCCACCATAGCCTCCTTGCCCATTGCAGAGATTGGTGTGGGCATCACCGGCTTCGGCATCTTCTTCATCCTCTTTGGAATACTTCTGTACTTTGATTCGGTGCTCCTGGCTTTTGGAAACGTGAGTGCCCCAGTCTCCTGTACCTCTCCTGCCCCAACCTCCTGAGGTCTGCAGCACCAGCAAGGTCAACCCTAAGTTCATTCACATTATGCCTATCCAGGGACAGAGGAGGGTCCCAGGGGATGGATACCAGTGCTTGCCAGGCACAGAGAAACTGAGTACCTGGATTCTTATGCCAGAATCTGGAGGAAGGCTTAGGGGTTCCTTGATGAATCAGACACTGTCCCTAGGGATAGGGATTGTAATATATGCTTTCATGGCTGGGGGGGAGGACAGCCATGGCACAGGTAAAGTTGCACACCTTTACTATGAAACAGAGGGCTTAGAGAAAGAGGAGGAGGAAGGGAATTTGGAAAGGAAATGGGTGTGGATGAAGCAGTTGCAGGTGGTTGTACAGCTAGAGAAAAGGTGTGGGGAAGGGTAGGGAAGCACAGAAGAGAACCAGAGAGTTTAACTCCATGGGAGCCTAGATACCGGTAAGGGACCATTTAGACAGTGTCAAGGCCTGGCATATAATTTGTAGGTAGTAGAGCCCCAGAAGGTTCCAAGTGAGTTTAGGTAGGACTCTCTGGCCTATTTAGGACTTCAGCTTAGTAAAATAGAGAGGATCCCATTACGCCTCCCATCTTCCTAGGAGGTTTAATGAAAAATGAAGTCACATATAAGGAAGTGCTTAGAATTCAAGGAGTTGGGTGGGAAACTAGAGAATAAGTCCTCCTTGCCCATCCCTTGCCTCTGAATGGTTCTGTTCCTAATCAGCTGGAGTTACTTCGAGCTGCCATTGGAATCTGTGGAACACCTCTCCCACATGGTTCTGAGGAGTTAGCAGGTCGCCCTGCCGGAGTGGCTCCAGATGATGGCCCCACTCCTCCTGGGTCTCTGCATTGGCCCTCAGGCTGCTCCCTCTTCCTGCCCCACAGCTGCTCTTCCTGACCGGCCTCTCCTTCATCATTGGTTTGAGGAGGACGTTTTCCTTCTTCTTCCAGCGGCACAAGCTCAAGGGGACCAGCTTCTTCCTGGGGGGTGTGGTCATTGTGCTCCTGCGATGGCCCCTCCTGGGCATGTGCCTGGAGACCTACGGCTTTTTTAGCCTCTTCAGGTGAGTACAGACCCTTGTAAGCCTCAGAAAACTGAGGCCCAAGGAGCAGTGGCTGTCATTGTCACCCATCCAGGACATGCAGGGCTCCCTTCCCCCAAGACTCACTGCACTTGCCCCCTCAGGGCAGGCCCTGCCTGTCAAACGCCAAGGGCGAAGGTGTCCAGGCCCAGTTTTGGAGGCAGGGGTGGAGGCTGGGGAGGGCCTGAAGCTGCAGGACACACATCATTCCATGAGGTGGCGTTGTGGCCTCTGAGCGTCAGGGGGATGTCGAGGCTCAAGGCAGTGGCAGGCAAGCTTGGCTTCCAACATCTCTCTGTGCCCAGCAGCCAGCAACCCTGCAGCAGGGGCTCCACACCCAACCTAGGGAGAAGGAGAAAGCCTCAGGTCAGAAGAATAATAGTAACAATCATAAATGGGCTTTGTGCAAGCCCCTGTGGTGTAGTTCTGATGCTATTGGCCCCAATTTATGTCTGGAGACAGATTGAGAGAAGTGCACAGAGCCTGTAAGCAGAAGCCGTGATTGGAACGATTTGAACCAAACACTGTGGCCCTGGGGCCTTTGTTATTAGCACCTCACTCTGCTCCCTCATAAAAGAGGTGTGCAGAACCAAGCCTGCCCCCGTGGCCTGCTCTCCTGGGAGCTGGAGCTGGAGCCTTCCTAGGGGTGGACCTCAGCCTTGCTACTGTCCCTCCCCCTCCTGAACCATCACTAACAGCTTCCCTCTGCTCCTAGAGGCTTTTTCCCCATGGCTTTTGGCTTCCTGGGTGCTGCCAGTAACATCCCCTTCCTGAGTGTGGTAAGTGGGTGACCCAGGGGCTTGGCAGTGGTGCCTCGGGGAGGGAGGAGCCCGTGGGTTGGCACATCTCCTCTCAGACACCACCTAGGGTTCCCCAGCCTCCCATCCGCGTCCCTTCCCTGCTCCCTTTCGACAAAAGCGAAGGAGGCGAGAGGGGCTGGCAAGCAGGTGTGACTACAGCGTACCCTAGAGGGTGACAGCTGTCAGTTAGCTCTTCCTTACTAGAGCCAAAGAAATGGAGACTCAGAGACTCCAGGCCAGCCAGAAAATGCACCGCACTGCTGTGGAGCTAAGTCTGGGCCCCAGACCTAGAGAGGATGTGTGGCAGCCAGTGAGAGTAGGAAAAGCAAGTGGCAGATCCTGTCCCAGTCCCCAGCCCTTGCACCATCCCTTGTCTCTGAAGCACCTGATGGAATGTGAGCCCCTGAGATGTCCAGGGACGCCCTGAAGCCAGCATCCTGATGCACCAGGCAGCTGGACACATCCCCCCCAGTCCCCGTCCACCTCAGTGTGTGACTGCTCCCCCTCTCAAGGCCAGCTCTTAATAGCTGCGTATGGAGGCTGCGCCCCACTCTTTGTCTGGAGTAATGATTCTTGGCTCTCGCAGCTGTTCCGGAGGCTTCAAGGTACCAGCTCAATGGTCTGAACCACACAGATGAGCTCCTTGAAATTGGATCCGTGATTGAGGAGGCTGCAAGGAAGAGGGGCAGTGCCTCTCAGGCCCCCCACCCAGCACTGACTCACTCCCGGTCACACAGGAGGGAGGGTGGAACTGAGTGACTGACCTCAATCCCCAAGGGGACAATTGGCTGCCAGGACCCTTGGGAGCAGAGATCGTGGCCGCATGGAGATTGGACTGGGTGGCATCCCAGCCTCGCTCTGTATTTAAAAGTGAAGATTAAATCCTTAAACTGTGAGTGAGTCTGAGATTCAAAGTCACCTTCTCTAACCCAGTAAATCTGTCCCCTGTCTTGGTGGCGGGAGTTGGGGGCAGGGGCCTGAAGCAATGCACACACACCACGCCATGTAGCGGAGTTATGGCTTCTGAGGATCAGGTCTGCTCTCCTCGCTCTAATTTTCATCCTGGTGTTTAATCATCCTGTCAGCAGTAAGCATCAGACAAGCAATGGCCACTAACCCTCGGTACTGTCAGAAGGTGCTTCTCAGACATGATCTGACTGTTCTGAACAGCACCTACCAGGTAGAACTTGAGCTGGGACAGCTTCCTGTCTGAGGGCAGAGGCATAACCCCTGCCTTCAGAGAGCCCAGTCTGACAGAGGAAACAGTCCCTGTCCTGGGGAGCCCCTGCTCGAAGGTAAAAGTCTCTTCTCTGCATCCCCTACCACTTCCCAGGTACGCTGACCTTCTAGGGCCACCATTTTATTCTTTCTTATAGCCAGCTGTTTACGTAACTGTCCCACCCTTCTGACTGTGTTGTATATTCATCTCCAAACCCTATGCTGGGCATGGGGCTCAGCCATTGAGGGAAGGAATGAAAGAAGAAAGAAGAGACAACCCCTCCCAGGTGCAGGTAGGAGCCCAGGAGACACAAGCTGACCTGGCTTCCTGTCAGACTCAGCAGCATGTGGGCAGAAGGGAGCCCCTGGGTCAGACTGTGCCCTCCCCTCCTCCTTCCACAATGCATTCACTTCAGACTGGGTGTGTTGTGGCTCTCGTGGGAGAGGGAACAGGACATTTCACACACACACATACACACACACACTCTTCCAACAGTTGTCTCCCCATTGTTTGGGGCAGAAAGGGTCCCCAGATGAGTGGCTCAGGGCAGGAAGAGGTGGAGGACAAGAAGAACTCGTGAGAATTAGAAGTCCAACCTTGAAGGGCTTCTGCGGGGGTGGAAGAGGGCCTGGGGGAGGCAGCCAGCAGGGTGCTGAACTACCTGAAGAGGGTCTGAGGAGCAGGGAGAGGGAGGCAGAGGTGGGCTTATGCCTGAAGACGTCACCTGGGCTTTATAAAAGGGGACTGATGGGGGAGCTGGTGAGAGGGAGCCAGGAGCCCAGCCCCCTTCCTCTGGGTGCTCACCCATCCAGGCAGCCTCCTCTCCTCAGAGACTCTGTGGATCTTGCCTGGACCAGGAAGAGCCAAGGTAGGTGTGAACTTGGAGGGGAGCAGAGGGTTGGTTCCAAGGCTGATCGATGCATCCAGGTGGTCAAAAGGGCAGGGAACACTGATCTTTCCCGATGGCCAGCTTGGCCGGCCATTCTGGGATGCCCGGGTGAATACATTGACTTGTATTCTGTTTGAGAAGCTGGAACCTGGGGATCCCAAAGGCTCTTTCTTGCACACATGGAATCGTACAATGAAGAAACTGTCTGTGGCTGGGATTTGAGTCTGCAGACGCTTCTGGAGGGAGCTGGGGAACCCTTTAAGACTCAGCCTCAATGGGGCACCTCAGAATAGCTGCTCCAACTACAAACCTGAGCACATACACACCCTGTTAACCTCTTGCTCAGAACAGTGGCCAGCCACCCCAGCAAGGAAGTCACCCCACTTCAAAATCTTTCCAACCATGCCCGGATGCTCTCCGTTATTCCCTAGATACAAAACTCCCTGGGGTGGGAGGAGCCACAAAAATTGTCTCCAGCAGGTCAGCCCCTTAGAAGCCGATGGTTTTTTTCCAAACAATTCTATTCTACCACATATATTAAGTACCCCAGGGGACTAGCCAGTGAAGCAGGAGTTGTGAGTGTGTGTGGGGTGTGTATGTGTATGTATAGTATTTGGGGGTGTGGTACGTGTGTGGCGTGTATGTTTGTATATGCAGTGTGTGTGGTGCATGCGCAGGGTGTGGGGAGTATATGAGTATGTGTGGTATGTGGTGTTTGTGAGGTATAGCATGGTACACCACAGCCCCCTGGGTACTCACATGTGTCCGGTGTGTCATTTGCAGCGTTATTTCAAGATGATCTGCTTAGAAGTCATTTCCCATGCTGCGATCTTGGGGGCAGGCAGCAACCTTGTGCCCGCCCACCTATGCACCCTGCACAGTTCCTGGCAGTGCTCAAGGAATGACTTCCAAACCAACCTGGACCCAATCTGCGTGTCCAAGGTCTGACATCATTCTCTCTAGTGGATTGAACCTGCTTCCACATTCCACCCCAGGTCTTAAGACAGCTGCTGAAGGTTTCAGTCTGGTTTTCAAGATGTCACACAGTCAAAGTCTGCAAGGACAAGTCACCATCTGAGTGGGCAGCTGTGGGCAGTCTGATCCAGTGCCTCCATTTTACAGATTGATCAATGAGGCTTGGAGGTGGGGGGGAGGGTGACTTACTTGCTCATGGCTCCTAGTACAGGAGCAGAGCTGGGGCCAGGTGCGAGTAGTGATCCCACAGCAGGATTCTTACCTGTGCACGGTGCCTGTGTCCTGCACTGGGGGAAGAGACAGGGAGGGAGACAGGGAGGGAGACATGGGCTGAGTAACCATTAGGAGCTGATGCCACAAATGTTACTCCGTCTCCCCCTGTGCCTTCCAAAGGACTAAGGCTCTGTCACCCAGCAGTTAGTCTTTAATCATGTTTATTGAATAATATCAAAGTGCCTGATGACTTTTTCAGAGCGGAACTGGACTTGGAGCTGGAGAAAAGGGGCGGGCAGCAGAGAGCAAGGGGGAGCAGGGAAAGAGGTGGATGAAGGTCAGGACACATAGCTCCCATCTCAGCAGCCAAAATGATGAGGCCAATTCAATTCACATCCTCTCGGAGCCCACAGAGAATAGAGTGTGGAGACAATTGACCTGATAAATCAGAGAAAGGCTTTTCTCCTCCCTGAATCATAGGCAATAAGACGATTTAATGACGGTCCTCAAGGCTGCAAAGGGCTCTGAGAAAGAGCAAGATGACTGTCTCGTCCCTCCTTTTTTCCTAGAAATTATAAAGAGTTAGGTTTCTATTAAAGCAGGAGGAAACAGGGCCAGATTCAGGAAGCCACATACTGCAGGGAGAACGGACCACGTAAAGGGGTGGATTTGCAGAGCCTTGCATGCTCCCAGCTCCAGAGAGAATGCATTCAAGTGTTTGCTCCACTTCCTTCTCCTCGTTCACACCCATGCTGCCTCTCGCCCATCCTTTCTCCAGCATTCCTCTCAAGCAAACCTGAGATTCAAAATCCTGGCCATTCTCCAGCCTGAGAAGTCCTGCCCTTTCCACCAAATGGATCCTTCCTTCCTCCCTAACCATCCTCCTCCTCCAGGAGCCTTCCGGAAGCTTCTCACCTAGCTTGAATTCAGTGCTGACTACACTGGGCAAGCGCTGACAGTCTCATTTCCCTGATTTGTTTTTCAGGCTCAGCCCTCCCCTGGGAGCCTCCTTTCTCCCAGGGCTCTCCCTTTCACACTGGGCTCTGCCCCCAGCTGCTAGCCCAGACACTGTGCCTGACTTGTTCCTTCTCTCTGTCTCAGCCTCAGGGCACTTCCAGGACCTGCCTCTTCTCATCAAGATGAACTCACTGATTTCTTGGCAACTACTGCTTTTCCTCTGTGCCGTCTCCTTCAGGGAGCCATTGGCAAAGGAGGCACCTGTCGACATTCCTAGACCCATAGGTATGCATCGTCTGGGAAAAGCGTGGGGGGAGGAAGCAAGTCATTGCAGAATGGGATTTGCCATATTTTTCAAATTTTAGCCAATCTGCTGATAGAAGTGTAACACTGCGTTTGATGGACACCTAAGACTGCTACATGTGCACTGCATGAAGAAGAGCTTCCCACTGTTTCAGGCATCAGGAGGTCACCTAGCCTCAGGTGCTTGTTAGACACCAATCTCCTTCACGATTTTCTCACAGAGTTCTCTGCTTTACACCAACCGCTTCACTATGTGGATGTTGGGAAAGAACTTAATATGTAAGCTTCTTTTATCAGTGAATTCAGATTTATATAGGAAATTTTTAAAAAGAACCTAAGCACAAGGATAGATTCTTAATACCTGTCAATCTCTGTTTTAAGTATTAAGATACTCTTTTTTTTTTTAGAGAGAAGGACAGTGAGAGAGACAGAGACAGAGAGAATCAATTTTTATTGAGTTTTTCACATGGCTTTCGTTGCTCTGACACTTAGTTGTGTACATGGGTGCTGGGGTTGAACCTGTGTACTTGCACGTGCCAGGCAAGCACCATAACCTCCAAACCACCATTCCAGCCCCATATCTGTGAATCTTATGAGTTTACCAAGAAACTTATGAGTTGGGGAAACTAAGACCCAAAGAGGAATAGACTTCCCCACCTGCAGAAGCCCAGCAGGTACCAGCACACCCCAAGAGCGTGTCTGCCGAGTGACATGAGCTACCACAGTGCCAGGGACCAAGGCATGTATGGGATTGAACACTTCTCAGTTGTCAGCTTTCTGGCATACTAGAACCTGTCACTTAGCCTCTCTGGGCCTCAGTTCCCAGCTATGGAACTCAGGACATACCCTGCACATTTTGTATCATTGCACACACCCATAAGATATCCGGAAACAAAGAGAATGTGGCCCCAAGCAGCGTTGCCAAGAGTGTCTCCCTTCCTGGGCAAGGACGGCCGCTCCAGAGAATGACCCCGCTACTGCCCAGGGATGCCAGGCTTTGGTTCTTTTTGGCAAAGGGCTTTAGGGGAAGCCACACACAGTAGCCTGAGCAGTGGTCCTCCTGCTGGCTTAGTGGCTATAACCGGGATCACCTCTCCCATCTCAGTCTGGCCCTAGACAGATGATTAGTAACTCTGGACCACGTCCATCTGCCGATAAAGTGTGCCAGGGCATTGAGAAGCCAGGCACAAAGCCAGGCCCCACCACATGGCACACTCACCTGCTCACATACAAGGCCTCATTTCCGCTAATCTCTTGCCACAATTGGCTGGACTTACTGTCTACTCAGAGTTAGTTGCCCTATTTTATTGCCAAAAAAGTATAGAGAAATTCATGAGGCTCGCATGTGAAGTGCTCTCCAAATGAGCCTGGTTAACCCTCAGTGTGACGGGGAGAAATGACAGCTGGGTGCGGGAGGCGAACCAGTTAAGGTGATCTAGGTCATTCTGGTCTCCATGCACCCTGATAGAGCTTCCTAGGGGGTTACCATTACTGTTATCAGAGATCAGGGTTGGATCACAGGTGTGTGGACGCAGGATGGCCTTGGGTCCACTATCTTGGTTTGTTACAAGTTTTTCATTTGCTTTTATATATGTAACAAGCATTTATTGAGAACCAACCATGCGTGAAGCACTGTTTTGAGCATTCTGAGAAGATGGGGGCGGGGTGGGCAGGGACAGGTGGCTGAACAGGGCTCTCATCTACCCCAAGAAGCTCTCAGTCCAATAGGAAGCCAGATATGGAAACAACTCAGAGGTCAGGCAGGGCCAGAAGAGGAGAAGAACTGAATGTCTCCTAAATACTTCTTAATTTCCAAACTAAAAGAAAGTAAATTAAAGCCAGGCGCAGTGGTGTACGCCTGGAATCCCAGCATCTTGGGAGGCTGAGAAAGGAGGATTACAATTTCAAAGCCAGCCTCAGCAATTTAGCCAGGCCCTAAGCAACTTAATGATATGATACCTTGTGGGGGAGGAAAAAAGGCTGGGGAGTGGCTCAGTGGTTAAAAAAGTAAATTAATACAGAAGTTATTTATTGAAGACAATCTGGAAAACACTGGAGGTCAAAGCTATGTTGAAGTAGAGAGGAGCAAACGGTTCAGCCAGCAACTGAGAGGCTGGTGTGCCATTCTGCTCTGCCTTCAGCACCTGAGCCTCCTGGAGGCCAAGGGACCAAGAGTAAACGCGGGATGGAGATTTGAGTGGGTGTTCCAAAGCTGTATTTCCTGGTCCCCAGCCTCATCTCCCTGTACCCGGTTCTCTCTGTCCTAGGCCAGCGACTTAGACCCCCGGCGGTCCTGGACTCCTGGGGGCAGGACCTGCTGTGCGCGGGGAGGAAGCCGGCAGCCGGGCCAAGCCCTCGGGGAGCCCCGCTGTGTCCCCCTGCCGAGAGCTCTGCGGGGCCCCAGCGGCCCGGCCTGTGCACCCCGCGCAGTCGCCTGATCCCCGCGCCCCGAGGCGCCGTGCTGGTGCAGCGGGCGAAGGACCTGTCCTCCTACAACTGGAACTCCTTCGGGCTGCGCTATGGCAAGCGGCAGGCAGCGCCGGGCAGCCGCGGGGGAGGCGCTGTGCGGGGCTGAGGGCGCAGGTGCAGGGAGAGGGGACTGGAGCTTCTGGCTTGAGACAATAAAAGAAATGACACAATGAGGCTGTTCCCGCTTGCTCCTCATAGCATCTTCAGCTGGTTTTACGACGTCTCTGGTGCTTCGCGAACTAGATGTGGTGCAGAGCCAGGTTGTGGGCTCGCCATGTTTTTCAGTGCAACACTTAAATAAAACCAACCACCGAAAACCCGAACAAGTTTTTAAAAACTAAAGAGAAGCCCAGGTTGAATGCTGCTTGCGTGTTTCAGCAGCATCAAATTTCTACCAAATGTTCTGAAGCTATTCTCTCAATTCCTAGATTCACCTCCCTGCAGATGGGTAACACCTGCCGCATTTAGCACAGGGACCTGAGTAGAGACTCACACTTTGAGTAGGAGATGGGAGGAGGTGGACGCCAGACCAATTAAGTACTTTCCCCTTTCCTTGGACAGCTTGATTTGGAAACCAGTTCCAACCACTTCCTGTCATAAAGGGTTAAATATCACCTGAGCCCCACAGTCAGGCCTTGGAGGAGTGCTTGGCTCCCAGACTCTAAAATGCAAGGGGCATCAACAGTGACCTGGCCATTTCCCTCCCCCAGAGAAGTCCAGACTGGATTGCACTCATTACACTCTCTCTTCTCTTCATTCTCGTAAACCACCCAGGGCAATGGGCAATGGGCAATCTTAACCCCTGTCTTTACATGTAGAACCCTAAAATCCATAAAGACAACTCACTCAAAGCACACAGCCGGAAAATGGCAAACCTAATAGCTCTCCTGACACCAGAGTCTGGTTGCCCTGTGCCTCTCTGAGACACCGATCGAGGAAGGGTATTCAACCTTGTGGGACAGCGTGGTGTCCCAATAACTAGCAAGGAGAAATTTCAGCAGGAAAGAGTAGAACTTGTCATCAGGAAAACCCCAGGAAATCCACCCTCTCACTCATAAGGCAACCTGGCCCTATTTGACAGCTTCAGGGTTCCCCATCCTGCTTGGGCTGGGAGGGAAATATTCTTTCCCAGAGGGATTGAAGGGCCCACCCCCATATCATGAAGCACCACAGTCTTCTACCCATTACAGAAGCAGGGACTCCACAGGATAGAGGCAGAGCCCTGTTGCTATGGCAACCAGATAGGCTGCCAAGGGAACACACAGCCTGCCCCACACCCATATTTTTTATTTTTTTAAGAGAGAGAGGGGGAGAGGAAGAGACAATCAATTGTATTTATTTTTCATTCATCCTTTGTTTCTCCAACACTTAGTTGTGTATGTGGTGCTGGGGTTTGAACCTGGGTCCTTGTGCATACCAGGCAAGCACTGTAACAGGTGAGCCATGGCTCCAGCCCCCCACCCCACCTTTACCTTCGAAACCGCACTCCAGGATGTCTCAAATTACCCATACAGCTGTGAGCTCATGTCATAGCACCCATGACAGTTGGAGGATGTTGATTTTCAGAAGGACATTTCATCCCTCACCAGCCTGGGCTTGTCTCTCCCTTCTGGAGAGGAGTCCTAAACTTAATACCTGTTTTATGAGTGAGTTATTCTCCCAACTCCTGGAACCAAGTCTTTCTCTAGTGAACCCTGTGGGTAGGAGGAGGCTTATAGGTCTCCAAAATGTGCTCTTAGTCAGTCTCATTTTTACAAAACTCTCTGTGACCCCCTTCTACTCCTTTCTCATAGCCTTAAACTTAGAAAGATAGCCGATTTGGAGACAGGACGGGGAAGTGTGTTCTCAGGCAGACCTGTCTGTGTGTGAGCATTTGTAAGAGGGGTAAACGTGAAAACCTGTGTGCATGTTTACATGCGTGTGCCTGTGTGTCCTTGCATGTGGTGGGACCCCTCCAACCACATTGTCACCCCTGTCCGCTCCCACCACAACCAAGACCTCTGTCCTAGCTGACCCAGAGGTTCTAGCAGACAACTAGAAGGGAGCTGATGGCCTGTCCTGAGCTTCTTGTCCCAGAACTGCCTACCTGTGAGACTCTGGACTTCACAGTTCTTGGCCCCATGTCTTGGATGGGGGACTCTGTGGGACAAAAGGAATCTTTGGTTTCATGTGGCTCAAGTCTAACCCTGAACCTGCTCTTCAGGTTGGAGGGAAAGTGAGGGGAAGACCAGAGCCAAATAAGGGCTGGAGACTATTACTTGACCCAGGGATTTACAGCTACCCTCTGAGCAGCTGGGTAGGCTCAGGGTGCTTGGGCACCAGACCCCACAGACTTGGAAGCAGAGCTTCATAGAGGCATTCAAATCTACTTCCTCCTGAGATCTCTGGATAGTGCCCAAAGCGGTGAGAAATCAGGAGGGTGCAGGCATCCTTCGTCAGGGGAAGTAAAAACTTTCTTCCCTGACACCACCCCTTTTGATAAGTTTTCCATAATTGCAGTGGGCTGTTCTCCCACTCCTGTGGAAAGAAATATGGAGGACAGAGGTGAGGGACGCAGAGGGATTTCTGCCTTTAGTATCACTCTTAAAATATCTGCAAGAGATTTCTTAGTACCCGCCATGTGCAGGGTGCAGGGCTTCCTCCCGCTGGAGGTGGGCAGTAAGAGTCCCCTCACACAGAAGAGAAAAGTGAGGCTCTGAGAGGGTCAAGGGACTGTCTGCATGGCATAATCAGAAAGTTCTAGTGCCGACAGTCAGGTGCATCTCCACACTTCAGTTGCAAACTGCAGTCTTCCTCCATGCTGCAGGCCCTTCCCTTTCAAGCATGGCTGGGTGGCAGACACCATCCTCTCCCCCTTCCTGAAGGACTTGTCGTGGGAAGTGGTGTGGCCACCAGTGTAACTCTTCCCCACAGCAGGCCTCCTCCCCTAGAGCCTCAGGCCAGGGGCCAGCTTCAGGTCCGCTCCCTCTAGCAGTAGCTTCCCCAGGCCCAGACGTGGCCATGGGGACGTGAAGGACATAATGTCCAAGGAGCGTTAGCATGCCCTTCCTTACTTTCCCTGCCTGCTCCTATACTCCATCTTCTGTTTTCAGATACCCCGGCCAACATGGTGGCTTGCGCTTGTGTGGTTCAGAGTGGGAAGCCTGGGACAGGACTGGTCATGGGGGAGCAGGACATGGTAAACAGCCCCATATCTATCACCCCAGGTTTTGCTTTCCTGTCGTTTCCCTAACATCTGTCCAATTCAGTTTTACAGCTCTTCCTCCAACATGTTACCCTACAAGATGGTAAAAAGTGCCATTCTTGACACATTTGTGCCTCCTCCCTCCGTGATCCCTTAAAAGAGCGAAGGAAACCATAGCAGAGGGGAAAGGAAGCAAGCCTTTGTAGATGGCAGAGCAACGGAAGCTGCAAGCGGCTCCTGAGGGTTGCTGTGGTCTCACCCAGGACCAACCTCTCTGGACATGGAGGTGTCTGCCAGAAAAGAAGCCTGGACTGAAAACTGTGGCACTGGCTGAAAAATCTGCATGTGGGGTTAGACTTTGCAAGTCCAGCACAGCCACGCTATCCCTCTACCCGCCCTGGGAAGAGGCCGGAGGCGTCCTCCATCAAGGACCACAGTGGAGATGTTCCTCTCCAGGGACAACAAGCCACAGTGAGGACCGAGATGAAGAGCTGAAAAGAGGGACTGTGCAGGCTTGCATGGTGACTCCTCAGCCCCCATGCTCCCTGCTCCAGTATGCAGCAAGCTATTTGCCCGTAGACAGGAGATGACAGACAAAAGACCTTCAGAGAGTGGAGAGGGCCCCAGAACAAAAGCCAGCTTGGAGCCGCGTCTACGGTGGGGAGCTCCAGTCTTGTAGTCTTGCCTGTGCACACTGAATTTCCAGGCCCCTCCACCTGCCCCTCTCTTATCCACAGATAGGACATCAAGGAATCCCAGAATCTGGAAGAAAACTGGCAGTTTGGAAGTAGAGATCAAAGCGAACAAACACAAACAGAAATGATGCAGAAAGCAGATTGATCATTTTCTGTGTGTGGTTAAAAAAAACATAAAATTCATCATCTTAACGTTTTAAAGTGTTCAACTCATTAAGTACATTCACATTGCTGTGCAGTGCTTCTCCAGAAACTTTTCATCTCAGAGATAACTTTTTTAAAAAAAATTAGACTGTAATTATTATCCTCTAGGGGAAGATGAGAGAAAACTTGGCATCCATAAAAAAAAAGTAGTGGATGCAATAAAAACAGGAAGAAGCACATCAGAAAGGACCTTTGAAAGTTAAGAGCGCGAGAATAAAAATTTCTAAAGAAATAAAAGAGTTGGAATGTATAGTTAAGGAAATCCACAAGGTCAAAAAAAAAAAAGAAATTGGGAGATAAAATATTAAAAACCTGGGAAAACAAGCAAACAAAGAAGTTGCAACGTCCCACTCCCATGAGTTCTAGGAAGAGAGAAAACAAAAAGGAAAGGGCAAAAATGAACAAAAATTCATGCAAGACAATTTACTGGAAAAGAGGGCATGAATTTTCAGATTGAAGGGGTACCCAGGTCATGAATAGGAAGGACCCAGACCCTCCCTGGTTGTCCCCTGCCCCCAGCTATGTTTCTGCTGGTGACACTCGGCTTAGGATGTCCCTGTCCTCCCAAAAGAACCACCACTCCTGCTCGCACCCTTCACTGAGCCACTCTCTGCCACACCCTTCCATGGGAAAGGAACCTTCCAGCTTTTTTTTTTTATACTAAACAGAACTCCAGGGCCAGTTGTGAAAAAGTCGCTTCTTGTGTCTCTTGTTGTCATGCCTCATGGTAGCGTCTGGCCCCACACGCTAGGTACATCTTTACCAAGCTCTGCCACCAAACCTCTGGCCCTCTTGCCAAACCTCTCCTCCATCTGGGCTCCTGCAGTTCCCAAGATCTGTGTGACCTGCCTCCCGTTTCCCTGGGTCACTTGAACAGGCCTCAGGTTAGGATCACCCCAACCCTATGGTAGATTCCTGTTCCTCCAAGGTCCCCACAACAACAGCTAAGGACACCTGGTTCTCTCCTCCCCCACCCCATCCCGGCTCCAAGGTTACAGCCCCAACCCCTTCCTCAGCTCTGAGTAATCCTTCCGTCAGTCCATCCTCCCACACAAGGCAGGCCTGGATGGTGATTAAGCCCCACTCTGGGCCTTTCTTTTCCTCCCAAGGCCCCAGCTGCTCAGCTCTGCCGAGTTCAGTGCTCCCAACTGATTGAAAAATTCCTCCAAGGACCCAGCTGGGGCCCTCCAGGGATGGGACCAAAGTGTGATGTGGGAAGGAGGACAGGTGGAAGAAAGGCCTCTGCGTCTTCTTTCTCTCCATTTTCTTCTTTTATGAACAGAAGCAGGACGGGGTCAGAGATGTTCAGTTTCTGACGCTGAGCTCAGTGAATCCAATTTCTACCTTGCGCTACCCTCCCATGGGCAGAGGCCCTCGTAAGCGATTCCCATTAAATCCTGATGGCCAGGAATACATCCATGGCTGTATCAAAGTGGTATAAATCAGACTTCATGCTACCGACATTTTCTCCCTCTGTTCTTGACCTCCCCAAGTCACCCCCAGCCTTGGTCTCAACATCCCAACCCCCTTAGAGGGGGAGGGTGGGAATTGGGGCCCTGTTTAGAGCAACCTCAGCATCACTCACCTCCTGAGATTACAGAACCCCACGATATACACTACTTGTGTAATCTGCAGCAAGATGGGAGGATGTGGCTCAGACTGGATTTATGCTTCTCCTGACTGGTTCTCATGAACTGCTCTGCCCCACTGGCAGAGGGCAGGGGCCATAAAACTGTCTCCTCTGGCTCCACCCACTCTGATCTCTGACCTTGACCACAAGGTGACGCAGCCTGGGTCCAGATGTGGCATCCTGGGAGACTCTGTGAGAATAACTGGACCCCTGGGCCGAGGGAGCCTAGGAGATGACCTGATAAGGGACCTGCACACTCTTTTCTGTCCCACAGCGTGGGACACCAGAAAACCCAAATTCAGAGGGAAGGAGACCCTCCTGGAGTATTCCACCTCACTCCAGCAGAAAAGGCACAGGAGCAGGACAGGCAGCCAGGTGGAGAGGAGGCAGGGACTCCTCAGAGCTGGGAGGCCCTGGGTCAGCTGGCACTCTCCCACCCCGGAAGCTCTGTGACAGCTGAGGGCCAGCCTCTGTGATTGTGCAGGGTCCCAGGGCACACACACACTGACTGCTGGGCAGCTAGTTAGTACCTTAGAAGGGAACTAAAGACCATGCCACAGCTCAAGGGCCCAGTTCTGCATCAGTCTGAATCTGCTTCCCTTAGCAAGTCCTTCAATGGCATCAGGTCACCCTGAGGTTTGTCTCTTTCAGCTCCCTTGACTCACCTTTAAGACTGCTCTTAGGAAGCTGATCACTGCCTCTAGACCATGAGAGTGCTGCTTGGCCAGGGTGCCAGTGTCAGTGGGGTCACAGGACCTTCTGTCCTGCAGCTCCTCTCCCAGGCGCTGTGCTGGGGGGAGGCAAAGCAGACGCTGCTGCTGTGGAACCCTTGCCTTCTGAGACATCAACTCCCTGCCTGTACTGTTGATCCCCACAACTCTACAGTTTGGCTGTGGCCTCCATGTGAGTGAGCAGAGTTTCTGTTGCACAGCTATCCCCTGGCGAGGTCACTCACTCCTCAGTCACTCTCATGTGCACCGCGGGTCCCAGGTACAAGGTAGTAGGTGTGCTGATTCTGCCAGGAGGAAGCGGATGGATGTGGGGTGTGAGCCCTGATAGGTTGGCATCTCCCCCTCAGGGCAGGTCCCATCTCAGCACCCTCTCTTTTGTATCCCATTGGCTCTTCCAGTCATCCCTGTGCTCACAGCTGTACACAGAGTCTCAACAAGAAGCCATCAGATTGTCCTTCCCTAAGCTCTCTGCAACCTCAGTGTCCTCATCTGAACAGTGTAGATGAGACCTACCCACTTCATGGAGCTGCTAAGAGACCAAAGAACATTGCTATGCAAAGCACCCAGCACATTGTAGGTGCTCAATAAAGGTGGCTAGTGGGCTGGTAGGCTGGTGTGGTTGCACATGCTTGTTATCCCAGCAGCTCAGGAG
>PVKS010020340.1:0-36971 GCA_004027875.1 Aplodontia rufa | reverse complement strand
AGAGTAACGGGTGACTGGTGACACAGAAGCCAGAGCAGGCTCCATTTGTTCCACGGTGCATGGGGGCAGGTGTCCAGGGCATTAAATGAGACTCAGGTCTCGGGTCTGCCTTCTAAAATGGGTGCCTCCCAAGACTTTTTGTATTCAACAGGAAAGTGTGTGGGCATTGAAATTACGCTACACGTCATAGCCCAAATAAGCATTTGGTCATTTCAAAGAAACATCTGGAGACCAGAAAAATAATCTAACTTAAAATTCCAACACTTTTCAAGATGAGTACACAAATGTAAAATCTGACCTTCAAATTAGCTTTCTTTTCTACACAATATTCTTCTTTTTCTGGTCTTCTCCACGCCATGTTTCTGTGGTGTTTGTTCCATGTCTCCTTTTGAGCTCTGAAAATTGCCAGGTGCAAATTCTGACATGTCAAGGGCTCAGCTATATTTGCCCAACCAAGAAAAGGTAAAAGAATCGTGGAGTCAGTAAAGATTATAAACATGTTTCTACACTGTTTGGTGTGTTGTTTATTTAGATAACTCGCTGTAAGACTTTAATAAGCCCCCAAACTTCATTATTTTGCCCTCCCTCCAAGTACAAAGCATAGGTGTTTCGGCATGTTGGAATCTGAAGTTTGGAATTTTTGGAAGAGGCAGTGTGTGGGCAGGGAGCTAGCTCTCTGGGCAGGTAGAAAGATTCAGCAATTTTTATAAAATAAGATAAAGGAAAAGCCCTTGGCCCCTGAAGCTTAATCAAAACTTCCAGAGGCTAAGATGAGAAGGCACTAAACAACAACAAAAGAAGGACAGTGGACATCATCCTAGGATCTAATGACATTAATTCGATAATTCTACCAATTTTGAAAATAGGCAGAAAGCTTCATGCATAAGATCCTGAATGAAAACAATGGCAGTATACGGTAGTTTATTGTCTAACAAGAAACTAGGAAATTTCACATAAAGGCAGTGGCTTTGCTTAAAATAAGAATTTCCTACTATTTACAAAATAAGAAACACCATTCGATTATAAATCTAAACCTTGCGTGGTGGTGCATGCCTGTAATCCCAGCACCTTGGGAGGCTGAGGCAGGAGGATTGAAAAATTCCAGGTTAGCCTTGATTCTCAGTGATTAAGACCTTGTCTCAAAATAAAAAGTAGAAAGTGCTGGGGATATAGCTCAGTGGTACAGCATCCTTGGTTCAATCCCCAGTACCAAAAAATTTAAAATTAAATAAAAAAAAAGAATTATAAGACTGAAAAGGAGCTTAAAGCTTCCTAGTTCCTTCTTTTTTTTCCCCCAACATAAACATCCTCTCCATTTCCACCCAATATTAGAGAAAAAATTTTTCCATTAGAGACTCTAAAACTAAGTTGTTCAATTTAGGAGCCATTAGCAAATGTGTGTATTTAAATTAAAATGAAAGAAAAAGCAAGCTATTTGTTCAGACTTCATAGCCACCTGTTAGTGGCTTCTTTACTGAACAGCATAAAGCGCTCATCACCACAGTAGCAAAATATCCAACTTTTTAAACATGAAATCTTAAGTGAAGTGAGTTTTTAATATATATCTGTAGACTGAAACTAACATTCCCACAATTTTTAAATAGCTCAATTTAATGCTCAGTTGGTAAGAGCAGGCAGCCAATTAAGATAAACAAAATGAAGAAGAGAAGATGATTTTTACAATTTTTGGAAGGATTAATATTGTATGCCTCTTACAGGAACTGTGGTCCTTCCATGGAATCTCCATTGCTTAACAAAAATGCCTGATGCATGATTGACGACTGAAATTTCTAAGTGGTTTCTTCTGGGAATTAGAATTTCTGTTGCTTGTGTTGGGAAATATGAAGAAAGTGAGAGGTTTGATTCTTCATTTCATAGACTTCTGTAGTTCAAATCCTGTACATGAATGAAATGTGTATGTTAAATATATACACTCAGCCCATTTTGTGTGTGTACTGGTGGGTATCAAACACTAGACCTTGTGCATGCTAGGTAAATGCTCTATCACGAATCTCTCTACCTATATCTATATATACCTGTATAATACATGTGTATTTTAATACACACATATACATGCGTCCTTTTCTAATAGTAAAAAGGATAAAATTGGGAAGTGTTTAGGATGACCTACACAACCATTTTTGAAGGATGAACTTACTCCCTCCTCCTCACAAATGCATTTTATACCTTCACCCACAACAGCCCAGTCATTATCCAACCATATCTTATGCAGCTGAAGTATAAGATACACACATACATTCAAATCCGCTGTTCCCTTTTATAAATGCAAACACACACAGATCATTTGCAGGTAAAATGAGAGTAAAGAAATGTTGGCACTAGCTATATCAAATCATAGAAAACTGAGTTTATCTTCTGAATTTAGAGAAATCACGGAATCTTTGATCATTTAAAAATAATAAAGAGCAACCAAACTGAGGTAGATTACTATGTAGCCAGGTGCAGTGGCATACATCTATAATCCCAGAAGGATTATAACTTTGAGGATCATAAACTTGGGTCCAGCCTCAACAATTATCAGACCCTATCTCAGAATACAAAATAAAAAGGGCTGGAAATGTAACTTGGTGGTAGAGTGCCTGTGGATTCCAACCCCTAGAACCACAAAGATAAATTAGTAAAATGTATATGCTTCATTAACTTACAAATTTCCTTTATGGTAGGCAATAAATGTTCGTGTATAACTTAGTAAAACTACATCAACTGCCCAGAATTACTCTTCTACTTTTCTACTTTGTTTTTTTTTTAAAGAGAGAGGGACATTGAGAGAGACAGAGAAAGAGAGCAACTTTGTTTAGTTTTCACATGGCCTTAGTTGCTCTAACAGTTGTGTACGTGGTGCTGGGGAACCTGGGTCCTTGTGCTTGCCAGGCAAGCACCAAAACTGCTGAGCCACGGCTCCAGCCCCACTCTTCTATTTCTGAAGGATTTTTTCCTTGTTAAGTTTTTAAGGATCTTATTTCCTTATTTTCACAAAACCTTATAAAATTACCAAGACCTATTTCATTCTTTTGCAGCTACACAGCATTCTTTTTGGTTGCTATACAACTTCCAAACTTCCTTAAGCTTTAAGCTTTTTACTTCTGTCACGTATAATCTTCTAGTCAACACACATTCATTAGTCATATCCAGCTGGGGGTGTAACTGTTCGTCCTTGCTTAGAATGTCTGAGTTTCCATCCCCAGCCTTACCAACCTACCAACAAAGTTGCAAAAAGTTGCATTCCAACTTCAATCCTTATACAACCTATCTTTCCCAGCTAAATATCCCAAAATTTTTACACTTAATTTTGCACTGAACATAACTAATGGAGGGATATTGTCCTTTTAAAGATCCCTAAGCCGGGCACAACAGTGCATGCCTATAACCTATAACTCCTACGACTGGGGAGGCTGAGGTGGGTGCACTACATGTTTAAAGCCAGACTCAGCAATTTAGCAAAATCCTATCTAGAAATTAATATATATATATATATATATATATATATATATATATATATATATATATATAGAGGTTGGGTATGTGGCTCAGTGGCTAAGCTCTGGTGGGTACATCTCCCACCAAAAAGATCCCCAGGATATGAATCTTTTTTTGTGTGTGTGGTGCTAGGGATCAAACTCAGGGCCCAGTGCATGAAGGCAGGTGTTCTACCCCAGGGTACATCCCCAGCTCCTTTGCACAAATCCTTATAATCAATAGGAAACTTTAATAGTATTGAATATATGCAATTAATATTTTTTAAAAAGTCACACAGAATATACAGGCTGTCTTTATACTAAATTAAAACTTTATTGAATAAAGAACACTCTCCAGAACACATGATCCGATGGACTAGGTCTAATTACATGCAATGAAGCTGAACATGACAGTAGTTTAACATGGAATGTCAAACAAATCAGTATTTTTATTGTACAAAACTGTTTATGTAGCTGATGTGCAAGAAGAAAAGTATGATATTCAGCATTTTCACCAATCATTTGTGATGAGTTTAAAAAGGCATTAAGAAACTGGTAGATGTCTTCAGCATATAGTTCAAATAAATTAGTTACATGTGCACTACTGAAACCTCTTTCAACCTCTCTTGCATTCCAAATAAAATCTTAGTGCAAACATCAAAGTTGCTGGTCATTCCAAAAGACTGTCAAACTCATAAGAGAATACAAGTTCTGAATTCATGTGTATTAAGTAGGACAAAACCAAGAATACCAGTTACTGAAAAATTCATTTAGGCACACTTAATAGTCCACTCTACGCATTTCTTCTAAGTCTCTCACATTAATTACTAAAGCCTGTTTACAGTACTAAAATTCTATCATTCAAGCATCAATGATTATATTTCAGAAAAGAAAATCATTCATTTCAGTAATAGCATTACTGCTACATTCTAAAAAAAGAGAAAGAAAAAAAAACATAATTAACAAAACCAGCATCCATAATAGGATACATGGGTAAAAACATTTTAGGAAAAAAAAAAGTGTGCTTTACTTGCACAGCAGGAATTACCTAATGTAAACACCATATTGGCCCACACCACAAAATCCATGAGAAAGGTTCAAATTTGAACTCTGTGTGCATTATTTTCAAATCTGTGTTTGTGAGTATATACTGAATCTGCTTGTACCAATACATGACAAATAAAACACACTCTTTCACACATACACATACAAGTGAGAGTTAAATATTGAGCATGGCTTGCTTCCCTGACACTAACTCAAAGAAAATGTTAAGTGACATCCTGACTGTTCTGAAAATGTCTACAGAAACCATTAACTGAATGTGAACAGTCGTTGAGGAATGAAGAAAAGTGATGGTAATGATATTAAAGTGAATGCAAAAAGAACGTACACGGAACCGGCTGAGATGCAAATGCATGACAAATCATCTTCTGTGGGCCTTGTCTGAACTTTTAATTCATACCAAGAATAAAAAAATATAGTAGCACAAGTCCATTGACACCTAGAGGGTTGAAAGTTTACCTTCAAAGTGCAAATTTCAACAATGGAATGTTTTAGCAGGGACATAAGGACAATCTTTCGTCTTTTTCTTGTTGCAAAGAAATAAATGTTCAGGAAGTATTTATTCCTGGCCAAAACTATTTCAATTTCTTGGTACAACAAAAATTAAAAAAAAAAAAAAAAATTTAGCCACAAAGATCACTCACTCTTTCACATACACAGAACCGTTCTTAGGGGTATATGTCATGGAGAAAAAAGCCCTTACCTATGTATCACCTAATGCAATTCTCATTTAGAAATTAAGTTCTTTGAATCCACTACGTTAAATATCAACATGTACCTCCCTTATCCCCTCCCAGTCCACCCACCTATCCCAGACACCCATGATGAACCTACGTACGCTAACGTCTTTGTGTTTTCTAAGCCTTGTACTAAGGCTGTTGAGTACCACCTCCACTGGAACAAAATCAACACCTAAGGTGCACTTTCTACAGCACCTTTTCTCTTCTCCACGAATGAGTGGCATTTTGATGCTCAAGCCTGTACCTAGATCTCCAGGTCATCAGGCCGAGGTCGGCTGCTGGCGCGACTGCTGGCTCTGCTGGAAGGTCGCTGATCTACAGTAGCTAATGGCTGCAGCTCATGTCCAGCAGCAATTTTTTTAGAATTCTGGTTGTCATCGGGGAAATCGAAAGGCTGAGCGTGGGAGTTAGAGATGGTGCTTCCTGCCTGCCCCATTCGGTTTTGCTCTGCGCTGTAATTAGCCCAGTTTTGCTCACTTGCTTGCTTGTTGTAATTGCGACAAGAAGAATTGTTTCTGTCACCAGTAACCAGCTTGTACCCAGGAGGAGACATAGGTGACAGGGGAGCGGTTGGTGAGGAGCAGCCATTGAAATAAGCATATTTTGGAGAGCCACAGTCTTTGGAGGGGCTCAGTGGGCCGGTGGTAGCATGGTAAGGATCACTCCTTCCTTTCACACGATCCTTAACGCCCTTGAAGAAGACATAGAAGAGTTCGATGATATTTAAGGCAAGAGACACCAAGGATACCACCAGCATGAAGATGATGAAGATGGTTTTCTCCGTGGGGCGAGAGAGGAAGCAGTCCACTTGATGCGGGCAGGGATCTCTTTTGCAAGTGTAGACAGCACTCAAGCTGAATCCATAGATGTACCACTGGATCAGCAAGAAGGCCACCTCAAAGACAGACTTGAAGAGGATACTGATAATGTAGGTTCTCAGCAGGCCCCCTCGCATCTTCACTTTCCCGTGCTCTTCAATACCATACTTGAACTTCTTTATTTCAATCTGCTTCAAGTGCATCTCCACGTTGATACCATCAGTTTGGGCAACTTTGAGTTCCTCCTCTTTCTTGTTCAGTTTCTCTTCTTTTCGCATCACATAGAACACATGAGCCAGGTACAAGAGTGTGGGTACAGACACAAATATGATTTGCAGGACCCAGAAGCGCACATGAGAGATTGGAAAGGACTTGTCGTAGCAGACGTTTTCACAACCAGGTTGTTGAGTGTTACAACGAAAGGCTGACTGCTCATCACCCCAGGCTGACTCAACTGCTGTCCCCAATAGCAGGATTCGGAAGATGAAGAGGACAGAAAGCCACACCTTCCCTCCGGCAGTGGAGTAGGCTTGGACCTTGTCAAGGAGTTTGCCTAAGGCACTCCAGTCACCCATGTTGCCTGGACACCTCCTGGAGAAAAAAAAAAAAGAGACAACTCAATGATTACAGATTGCAAATGATCAGCGTCTTTGTTCAGCTGATAGTCAAAATATTGCAAATTGTTTCCTATCTTTCTAACCTTCTTCAAAAACAAACAGAACAGAAGCCAAATGCAAGCTCTTCCTGTCACATTTGCAACCCCAAAGAGTCTTTTTTCTTTTTTTTTTTTTTTGAGATAAAGTTCAATCTGAGCAGCAACACTGCCTCTGTGCAGAGAGTAAACTGCAATCTTAACCTGCTGAAGATGTATTACTTGCTCCACCACCGTCTGGCCATGTGACTTGAGAAGCTGTCTGTGCTAAGTGCTTCTGCTTATTTTATTTGTTTGATAAATGAGGACAGTTCTTGCCTGGTAGGCTTGTGTCTGGACGCATGCCTAAGCAAAATGCTGATATGTGTTATTCAAAATGTAGGTATCTAAGAACAAAAGCAAGAACACCCAGGAACATGCACACACACACTTAATTCCCAAACTTTGATCTTTGATGCTAGGATATATCATTTTATTTGTAATTTTACTCTGAAATGTCTCTCTGTGATACATGAGTAATTGGTGGTGCGGGTCTGGAGCAGTGGCTCAGTGGTTGCGGTGCTTACCTTGTATATGTGAGTCTGCAGGTTCGAACTCCAGCACCATCTACACAACAAGGTGTCGGAGCAACACAAGCCAAGAGAGAACTAAATAGAATTGATTCTCTTTCTCACTGTCCATCTCTTTAAAAAAATAAAATAAAAAGATGGTTGCGTTTGCCTGGCATGTGCAAAGACACCGGTTTGAACCCCTGCACCATGTACACAACAAAGTGTTGGAGAAAAGAAAGCTTTATGAAAAATATAAAAAATTGACTCTCTTTCTCTTTCATTGTCCCTCTCTCTCTCTCTTTTTTTTTAAAGAATAATTAGTGATTAATGATATATTGTTGATTCCCCCCTATATTCCTCCCTTTCCCCTTCCTCCCACCTCTTCCCCCTGCCCAACATATCTGTGGTTCCCCTAGATTATGTGTTGCTTCAGCTTTGGTAACTCTAGGACGTGGACTTGACTACCTTTCTCCCAAGCCTAGGTTTTGCTCTTGCCTCCACAAATGAGGGAAAACATTTGACCCTGAGTCTCTGGGTTTGGCTAACTTCATGCAGAATGATTTTTTCCATTGCCATCCATTTACCTTCAAAGGCCGAAATATCATTGTTTCTAATTGCTGAGTAGAATTCCATTGTATATATATACCATAGCCTTTGGATCCATTCATCCAGTTGAGTACCTAACTCTTTAATCACCCGAGAAGCGCTTAATAATACTTACATTATAATTTAATTCTGGAAAATGAAATATATATATATATATATACACACACACACACACACACACATACACACATTTATATCTGTTATAGGGAGGAAAAATAGAAGAGTCAAGAGACTGGGGGGTGGGTGATGTGGGGGTGATTCTGGATTAGGATCAACAGCATCATATTGTTACTACATATGCATTTATGATTGTACAACAACACAACTCCTCAATAACAAAAGAGTAATTGGTGCATATTCTGTATGTTTTTTTATACTTTTCTCTTTCCCCTGAAGCAGTAACTTATATGTTTCGACTATATCTTCTACTAGAAAAAAATGTTATATTGAAAAATGCCTTTTTGATGGTATCTCATTATATATAGGAATCTATACTTTCAAAACTAAAGACTAAATGTGCATTATATTTCAAGTTAAAAGTTCAATTCGACTGGATGTGGTGGCACATGCCTGTAATCCCGGTGATAGGAGGCTGAGGCAGGAGGATCACAAGGCCAGCCTCAGCGATGAAGAAAGACTCTAAGCCACTTTGTGAGACTCAAAATAAAAGACAAAAAGGGCTGGGGATGTGACTCAGTGGTAAAGAGTCTCTGGGTTTAACTCCCAGTACCAAAAAAAGAAAAGAAATGAAAAAAAAAGTTCCATTTGTCTCCATACTATTTATAGCTTGAGAAGTGGAGAAAGGCATAAGAAGCATTCAATTACTTGTAGAGCCTGAAGATCTATCATCATCAGGCCAAGGCCTTCCAATGAATCACAGTGGTTTTAAAGTTATAGTAAATGGCGTGCACCTGTAATCTCAGCTATGCAGGAGGCCAAGGTAGGAGGACATCAAAATTTGAAGCCAGCCTGGGCAGCACACCAGGACCCCATTAAAAACAACAACAAACAAACAAAAAAGATAAAAAGTATAGATAGTAAGACTGCACTAAAGCCAAAAAAGTTTCTATGCTTTGATATGTCCAATCTAACAAGAACTGAAACCTGAGAAAATATGATCTGTGGAAGACTATCGTAGAGAACACAGGCTAATTTTCAGAACTGTAATAACTGCAGGGCTCAGAAAATGACAAAGTAGAAGAATGTTATTTAATAATTAAAAACAAGCAAAAAAAAAAAAACCTTTCCAAGTGTTCAATAATGAATTTTGACTAATGAAACTAAAAGTAGAATTATGTAGGCTTCTTAAAAATATGTTCACTATCTGAATATAAAGGGGTTTCTCATCTGGTTTTGAACTTTGAGCCATATTTTCCTGGTAGGAAGTAAATGGAATCTAGGGGAGTTTTCCTCCTCACCATCCAATATTACATTTCTTTGTAATGACTGTATGGCCTGGCTATGGAGACCATGAAAAACTAAAATGGAAATCTGAAAATTTGACCCAGGATTCCCTAGATGGAACAAAGAGGTGAAGGTGGATCCATAAAGCTGAATTTTGCACCCGCTAGCAGTTGATGGGTATCTTTGATGACAGCCCAGGGATTGCTACCAACCAATGATAGCACACAAGTGGGAGGTGGGTGGGCAGGTTACAGAAATAATACTTTCCCAATGACCACAAAAAAGGGAGCTTTCCTTCCACCTTTAGGAAGGGCCATTCTGGATTCTGAAGCAAGTTAGAAAGTGAAGTGGAAGTACAAAGAGTACTCAAACGAGAACAAAGGCTTGTAGGGTTGACAAAGAGTTAAATAGCCAAAGGATAGCTTGAAGTGAGCAATTTAGTCTTGATGGGCAGTTTGATGGTGAAAGAACGTAAAAGGAAAAACCCACAATTTAACAGAAAATACTAGATTGGGAATGTAGAAGTACAGGCCATGAGGGTCAAACAAACACAACAGAATTTTTGGAACGATATCAATAGGCAGTTTCTATGTGATGATGTGTAAATTGGCTCTAATTCTGTTTGTAAAGAATCATAATATTTTGCCAGTATCATCTGCTTTCATTCAGATATTTCAATTGTTGGGGAGAAATATCACAAATTAAGTATAAAAATGATAAGCTATTTGTAAACAAAATCATCACATACATGCCATCATAGATCTCAAGACAAACCAAACATGTTTAGAAACGTGACTGAGACAACAGAAGTTTTTATTTTAGTCAGTATCTCATCATTATTCAAAGTAAAATTATTGAGTAGATGCTGTGGCAGTTCATCCCAAGTTCTTTACATTATCTAGAAAATGAAATTTGACTTTCATGTAATTCTGAAATTACGCAAAAATATTCCACAGTGCCATAATATGTGAACTGGTTCATGGGGCAATTCTCTAGCTCGACAGTTGTTCTTTTTAAATACAGCAGCAATTTAAATTGTCTTTTCTTTAAGCATCAACAGGGTAGTCACTTGCACGAATTATTCAACTGGATACCTTATATCCTGTAACATGTAGACACCTGTCATGACCACTATCATGGAGACCATCCAATGTTTCATGTGAAGACTCATCTTGTGACTCCCAAGAAAGTAACAAAAACAGCAAGCTTTTTACCGGTGGTTGTTCCCTTGGTCATGAACCAAGAGGCCTTCCAACTGGTTTTTCTCCCCCTACTCCTGGTGTACTATTTTCATTTTTCCAAGTTGTAGTTGAAACAGTAATATTAGTCTTTTATTGTCAGGGAAACAAATGATTATATTTACAAAATCCCTGGCACTGATTTATAGATTACGTGTTGCAGGAATATTCACCAGAAGACAAGTTCACATTCCTTATCTTATACAGGAGTGAGGAATCAGGGCAGCTGAACATACCGTGTATGTTCATTCCTTCACCTCTGATTCCTGGTGTGGAGCTGTATATGTAGATCATGGTCTAGGGGATTGTGTACAGTTCTAGGCTATTTTTTTTTATTATTTTTTAGAAGAGTATCTCACTAAGATTCCTAGGCTGGTCTTGAACTTGTGACTCTGCCTCAGCTCCAGGAGAAGCTGGGCTTATAGGCGTGTCCATCATGCCTAGCTAGTAGCAGATTCTTGACAGCAGCGGATCACACCAGGCTTTCTGTGTGCCATGTTAGATCACATTTTCCTTTGCTCTTCATGTTCCCCTTGATCAGCTGCTCAAAGCTATAGTTACCTAGTGTGACCTCCCTGAGGACCTTCTGTCCCTTCACAGTGGTTTCTGAACTGTGTGACAATCACTTGGCAGACATTCCTGCCTCTCGCCAGCTTGGACGAAGCTGGATTTCTGGAGGGCACGGCTTGGGAAATCACTTTTTAATTTTTTTGAACAAATGTTCCAGGTGATTCTGTAGTAAGATTTCAGGGCAGCAGGCAAACAGTGCTTTCCCAGCACTTCCCCCCGCCTATTCAAAATATTTAATAGTGAGGGATATTTTAGGAAAGCAGAAGACAGAACATCTAACAAGTCAAAGGGGCTGAACGCAAGGAGCGGCAGTCTCTAGGCACTGGGTACTGAGGTCACCCTTGGCACTCATAGTCACACACTCCCTGCTTCTTCATCTACCACTCCCTGAGAGCACAAGACTCCATATCTTTTTGTTAATTCAAATGAAATCTTAAAAAGCTTCAGTTTTAAATTTAGATAATCCCTTTTGTAAGAGTCTCAAAAACAAATCATCAAGCCAAAGCTGAAGCCAAGTGTCCCCATATGATTACTATCCTGATAATAATCATTTTTAAAATTTTTATTTGTGGTGCTGGGATGGAACCCAGGGTCTCATACATGCTAGGTAAGCACTGTAAAACTGAGTTACACCCCTTGCCTAATAATTATTAGAATTAGAAAATATTTTACTTTCAATTTTAAAGATTTTCCAAAGAAGATACAACTATAATGATGACAGTAGAGACACAAATAAAGGTATATAGGATTATTAATAACTAATGTGAGAGTTGATATCTATCATCTTCTATTGGCTGAAAGTAAACATTTAGGAAAGATAAGAGAACATTAATATCTGAAAGGATAAAACTGTGCCATCTTAAAACGCATGAGGAACTGTCTATGATAGTTCATTCCCCCATGGAAGTTCTTGAGAAAATTTAGTAGATTCCTTGCTGGGGACAGGGAAGGTTGCATTTTTCTTTCCTTCCTTCCATTTGTACTAGGTATTGAACTTGAAGGCACTTTACCACTGAGCTATCTCCTCCGCTCTTTTTATTTTTCATTTTGAGATAGGGTCTCACTAAGTTAGTGAGGCTGCCTTCAAACGTAGGATCCTCCTGCCTCAGTCTCCTGAGTCATTCAGATTATAGGCGTGCAAAACTGCAACCAGCTGTGTGCGTTTTAAATATATTAAGACCAAAAACTTTTATGCCCCAAGCCCTTAAATGCAAACCTTCCTAATGCTTGGTTTTCTTTTTTTAGCTTTGATATTAAGGACCCTTATCCCTGGCAGCAAACATAACTTTGAGTGAGCTCAGTTGTGACTCTCCCCTTACATAACAGCCAGCTATTCCTTTTGGTAATATTCATATGCACACGATTGATATCATCCACATTCAACCCTTCAGATGGACTCTCCCTTCCAAAAGCAACCGCACATTGACCCATTCTTGGACTGTCTTTGCTTTTAGCCTGATCTCAGCCATTACAACCTCTTTTCATGACCCTACCTTGGTCATCATGACTGCCAACCTACTCTCAAAGTAAACAATCTGGAAAGACAAAAACAAAAACCAAAGACGCTGACCTTACTGACCCTACAGCTCACTTCTTCCCTCATTTCAGGTCTCACATCATTAGCCAAATTTCCTGATCACCAAGTGTGAAAGAGCAGCATCCTTTACCCAGTCCTGTCACTTCCTATTCCCCTTGTCCCACTTTTAAAATAGCTCTTACCTCTACTCAAAATAGCGTATGCTTGCTTGTTTGTCTCCCTCCATAAGAATTTATTGAAGTGGAGTGTAAGGGAGTATTAGTCACTGCTGCTTCTCCAGTACTTAACAGAATAAGAGATGAATTCAATGGGGCTGTTCAACAACAACGACAAAAAGAACTAATTACCTGGGGCCTGCACCACTCAAAGAAAAAGAAAAGACCCCCACCCCCCGGCTTCCCTAATTTTTATTTTATTTTTTATTCTCTTTGGGATTCTCTTAAATATAGTTATACATCTCAAAACTTCTGAAATTTCAAATTAATTAAAAGGAGGACTTCAGAGTAAGAGTACTGTCACCAGAATCCCCTACTACACTGCTAAATTTTCAAGTGACAATTGTTGAAAGAGTGCTGTTCGTTGAAACAAGAGGCTTCAGATGGTTCCTGAGTAGGCAAAGGGAGTGAGTTAAGGCAAAGGGTTTTTTAGCTAAGAGCTTCTTGAATTTGAGATTCTAGTTATGGTTCGGATTCTTGTAGAACTGCCATCAGGTATTACGGATATTTATTCAGTCTCACTGTTAGAACATTAACATTAAAAATGAAACAGAAAAAAAAACATTTAGAGCAACCAAAAAAAAATTTTCTGGGATATTCTAACTGATAATAACACATGATTTGATTATTGCCAAGCACACTATTGCAAGAAGAAACAGCCTCCTTAAAATTATGTTTACTTCAAGAATGACACAAATGAGGGAAGGTTAGGACTCTGAAGGGGGAAAACAGCAGATATTTAACCCCAGTTAATGTATCATTAATGGAGTCCGAGTCCACGCAGACAGTTATTTGAATCAGGCACCACAGGATACATTCCCGGTCCACTAGACAACACCACACTTTCGCTTCCTTACAGCTGGATAGTAAGCCCAGCTCTGTGGCCTATCAAAAGCATTCTGTGCAGGGGCTGGAGCGGTGGCTCAGTGGTTAAAGCACTTGCTTGGCAAGCTCGAAGGTTGCGAGTTCAAACCCCAGAACCACGTATGCAAAGTGAGCAACAATGAAAGCCACATGAAAAACTAAATAAAACTGATTCTTCTCTCTCTCACTGTCCCTCTCTCTCTAAAAAAAAAAACACAGAAGTAGCTCTAGGGATTTTTTCTTAACTTTCAAGTATCTGCCATTAATGACAAACACAAGGTGATTTGTTTTTCTCTCTAGAGCTGAACTGGATAAGCTTCAACACATCCATTCCAACAAAGGAGAATCTTCAAGGGAACTCGGAACAACAGGAAAGGTGGAGTAACAGGTATTAATCACTGGTGACTTTCCTATCATACCCTTCCCTCAGGGTATATAAAGGCTCCTGGGACTCATACCAAGCAACACCTCTGGAATAAAAGAAATGACACAATGCAAGGTATCAGGAACGCTCCATCTTTCCTTATGCAGGAATTGGAAATATCTCAGTGAGGAAGAAAGTCACCCTCAATATCTGAAAACACACCCATTTTACATGATTGCTGCCAAATATCTTTGGAACCCTGTTTTCCACCGAAGGTCAAAGGAACTGAGCGGATGGGGCAGCTGTGGTAATAGATAAACTTCAAAAGGTATTAGAAAAATGTGTAATGTTTTAGCAGTAAATAAAGTTAGGAGCAAGGCTTTACCACTGAATTTTTCATGAAAAGGACAGGTGACCCCTGTACCCTGATTTTGGGTAGTGCAAAGATTTCACATGTGGGGGAAAACAGTCCAATAATTTGGGATTCAATACAGGGCCAGGGCAGAATGTACTGTGAATGGTACAATTTTCACTCAATTTGGCCTATCCAGAAGAATTAATTATTCTTCCACCAGCGGTATTTTCTATCTTAATTGGCTTAGTTTATTCTTGGGAGTGGGTTAGTTTAATGAGATGTACTCTGCAGAACCAAAGGCTTTTATTTTCAGTAATCCTTGCATAAAAGTAAAAATTAGGCTTTCTCATAGGACATTTTTGTGGGAGTTTAATAAGTGTGCCCAACTTTTTCAGACGGTAAGATTCAGCATCTTTCTTGACATTACCACCTTGCCTGGGGAGCAAAGGGAATCAAGCCGAAATAAAGCCACGCGTTCTGCTTTCCAGCTCTTTCCAGCCCCACTGGGTTCCTCTGGAGGAAAAGGAAAGCCCCTCTCTGGGTGAGGCTGAAGATGCGCTTTAAGGAGAGCTTTTCCGTGAACTTTATCAGAGATGCTCAGCCAACATCTGCGGGTCTGAAGGGGTCGTGTGGGCGATCCGCTGCTCGGAATCAGGTCTGAGTTTCCCAATCATGGACTGATTTGCCTCAGGACACGTCACGAGCTCTCGCCCCATTTCAGCAAGGGTCTTCCTTCCCCTCCCTCCTTCCGTCCCCGCCCCGCCTCATTCTTGGGAAGTTTTAAGAACTTCCAGAAAAGTTACAAGTGCAATTTACCAGCACGATAACTCCCAAAGGTGTTCAGGTTTCCTTACCAAGGCTTAAATGAAAGGATCCGACAAGTTGAAAAGAATCAAAAGAAGAAGCAAACAAAAAAACAAAACCAAAAAAAGACAATGCGGACCGGGCCGCGGTGAGAGTGGTGGGAAATCAGATTGACAACTTTAATTAAGTCAATCATTTGCTCTTTTACCTTTTGGCAACTAGCCCATCTCCTCCCTCCTCTCTCCTCCCAACCCTGGTCCCTTTCCAGTGGCGGAACTCAGACCAGCACTCGGTTTGACTTGTAAGGATTGGAGGGAAACACCTAAAAAAAAAAAAAAACCTGGCGGCTCGGGCAGCGAGGCCGCGGGGAGCCAGGAGCAGCCCAGCGGATGCTAAGATGGCAGGGCGCACCCGGCCTCCCGCCGCAGCAAAGCTTGCATTACCATTTGCTTTTCAGCATTCGCCGGTGCAAACTCCAACTACTGGCTCACACCAAGAATCTGTGCGTGGATTGAGACATAACAGAAAATCCTCACGGGGCACCAAAATGCCCGGTTGCATTTCTGGTTAACAGGATGTTTTTATCAGTCAGAACACTATGTTAAAAACTTGCACCCTTTTAAACAACACATTAGGGCACTCTTTGTCTACTGCCTAGCACCCTGGCAGCGCCAACTTAGGACACTTGCGCCAGAGTTCCGACGTCTGTTACAGGTTCAGGCAGGCGGAAGCGAGCTGGGGGCGGGGGGCAGCGCTCCAAAGCATTTTAAAGTAAACTTCTTTTTCCTATTCATTCTTGGGGCTCCCGTTTTTGGAGACGATTTTTGGACATGACACCTAGTACGCGCTCTTTTCTAAACGTCTGTTCTCGGCTTCTAATGCTAAGTAACCACCACCCATTCAAGGTTTCTCATCTTCTGAGTTGCCAACGTGGTCGAGTAAGAAAGCTGGCTCAACCGAGGGTCTCAACTCTCCACAGTGATGGCTAACACAAAGTAACTATTTGCTGATGATTTTAAAATCTTAATATTAATACTGGGTAATATATCTTTTTGGCTAGCGAGGAAAATTCTATGAAGGAACCACGTGGAAGTCAAGTAGCCACAATGTTTTAACAAAGCACTCGCTTACAAAAGAAGTTTGCTTTGCTGTGGAACTTCAATCAAAATTTCCATACGAAAAAGCACTAGGTACAGAATACTAGAGGAAGCTTGCTAAGCAAATTTCCACTTTGGTTTTTGTGATGTCAGTCAAATTCCCAGCCCAGGCCCCCATACCCCCCACCCCAACAAACTACAGAGCACCGCAGACTGTTGCTGATTACAAAAAAAAAAAAAAAAAGTAAATTAAAATTATGCTTTAAAAGGAAAAACCAAACATCCAGTAAATTAATTCTTTATTCTAACCAGAAACGCTCGAACCTTCTACCTGTTGCATTAAGAGAAACTTTTTAAGCCAGCAAAATACAACCTCCCTACATTCAATTATAGCATTGAAACTACAGAAGCACTTACAAGTTTATCATTTCATTTGCAGTATTATAAATCAAAGTTACCTTTAAGCCACTTAGAAACTCTAGAAAAGTTTTACTAGGAGAAAAGGAAACTAATAGGTAAAGTGCTTTTTTCTTTAACTTACTCTTTCGCTTAAAGAAGTGAAGGAGGCACTCCAAGTGATTGAACTCCGCGGAGGACGAAGTAAAATGAAAGGCAAGTTCAGGCACTCAAACCTGGCTATTTAAAGTTTAAAAGTCTGCTGCTGTTTGGTACTTTCCTCACGCCTTCCCCCCAATGAAAGAAAAGTGCTGATACCTCGTAAAAGCTTTTTTCTAACTTGGAGCACAGAGCTTTTAAAAGTTTCAAGCCACTGACTCAACTAGGAGGAGGGGCTAAAAGGAAGGGGAGGGGAAGAAGGAAAGGAAAGGAAAGGCGGGAGGAGGTTGGAGAAGAGGCTGGTGGACGTGAGGCAAGAGGAGGCAAGGAGGAGTAGCGAGGTCAAGATCAAGTTGGGGCTAAAATCTGCTGACCAGAAAAAAATAAAATAGCATTTAGAGACTGGAATGCCACCACCTGGAGTTACTTCTTACAGATAAAACTGCTGGTTTTAGTGTTTGTTTCACCAAAAGACCAGGGACAATGAGTAAATGTATATTTTATGATAGTACATTTTCTAAAATTAAAAAAAGATATAGTGAATAAGTGAGAGAGAAGTTTGCCAGTGCAAACTTGTTTCTGTTGACCAAGGTGTGTGAAGTTTGAGGTGGGTGTGAGTGTCTTATTTGATGATCTAATTCCCCTCCTCTTAAGTAAGACAATTAACAAAGGAAATGGTGGAGATGGGAAAGACAATTCAAAAACATGTCATATATATGTGTGTATGTCATGCATACATATATGTAGTGGTATGTCTATCCCCCATCCGGCCTTCAATTTCTTGACTGCTTTGCATTTTTCACTCTTTCAGTTTATCAAAATTAAATATTATATATTATGTATAACACATGTAATGTTTTATATATAAACTAAATAAATATATATACATATGTATATGTATACATGTGTGTGGTGGTGTATTGACTATGACAAGACCTCCAGAGAACTGAAATTTTTTATCTCATCCCTGTTTATGCCAACACACTTCCATTTAAAACTGTAGTGAGATGTCAGGATTTTTTAAAAAAAGATACAGACTATAGTTGTCTGATAGGTTAAGTTGTCATTAAGTGGGTCCCAGAACTATTCACCCCTCCTTAAGGTCATCTTTCCTCAAAGCCCAGTAACAGCAGAGGTGGACATGTGAGGATTCTGTGCTTTACTACCACTTCCAGGACTCTCTCTTCAGGACTTTGCATTAGAGTTTATAATGGTCTGAGTCATGTGGCCTCATTCTTAGAGGCAGCAGCTCCTCCAAGGGTTCCCCAGATGCCATAGAAGAGGGCTGTGGTAGGACACTTCCCCATAAACAGGCTTCCTTGATGCTCCTGAGGTGGGGCAGAGACTCTCCGGGCCATTGTTCTCTGGAAACAAAGCAAACTAATTCAGCCTTTCTCACTAATACAAATGCCAGAAAAAAGAAGGATGGCAAAGCTTATCTGGTAAATATCTTTTCCTAAACATACTTTCACTGAAATAAAGAAAAAGACTTTCTTTGCAATGTAGTTTTAAGCCATAGTTTTGCACTCGATATTTGATAATCCTATTCCCAAGGCTGTTTTTCTTTAAGGAAGGGGAAAAATGAAGTTATAGAAGTACAAATTGTAATCTGATTTTCAAATTTTCAGGCTCAGTAACTGATATGTATTGTTTTAGTCTTGTATTTATATTGTTCGCTCCTTCAAATTAGTCTGTTGTTTGTCTTAACAAAAAATTGTTTCATGCAATTAAAAACACGTTCTTGAAACATGATTTTTTATTACAAGAAAATGTTTTCCCTTCTCTTTAAATATAAAATTAATTTGTTATATCTTATTGACAATGAAAAGTTAGAAAACGAATTTGAAGAGCAATATTGTTTATAATATCAACGAAAACCATAATTACAGTTACAAATAAGTTTAACAAAAGTAGGCAAAACCTATACACTTAAAACTGTAAAACAATGTTGATAGAAATTAAAGGCCTAAGAAAGAACACTTTCATATTTTGAACAATTCAATATTATTAAGATGCCAATTCTCCTCATATTAATCTATGCATTCATACAGTATCAATCAAAAATCTTGACAAGATCTTTTTTTAACAGAAATCAAAGCTAAATCTAAAATCTATATGAAAATGCAAAGATCAAGGCTGGAGCTGTGACTCAGTGGTTATGGTGCTTGCCTGGCGTGTGCAAGTACACGGGTTCAAACCCCAGCACCCACATACACAACTAAGTGTCAGAGCAACGAAAGTCATGTGAAAAACTCAATAAAAATTGATTCTCTGTCTCTCTCTCTCACTGTCCTTTTCTCTTAAAAAAAAAAATTGCAAAGACCTATTGTAGTTCAAATTTTTACTTGTCACATTGTAGAACACTTTTTTCTTTTTTTAGCTTTTATTTCAATTTATTTTTAGTGGACACAAAAAAATTATACATATTTGTAGGGTATCATGTGATGTTTCAATACAAGTATACCTTGCATCATGTTTTAATCAGGATATCTATCCCCTCAAACATTTATCACTTTTTTTTTTAAAGATAGAAGGACAGTGAGAGAGGGAGAGAAAGAGAAACAATTTTTTATTTAGCTTTTCATGTGGCTTTCGTTGCTCCAAGACTTCGTTGTGTACGTGGTGCTGGGGTTTGAACTTGTGTAATCACTGCCAAGCCACCACTTCAGCCCCCATTTATCCTTTTTTTATGGTAAAACATTCAAAGATTTTTTAGCTTTTTGAAATAATATTATATATAGTCACCCTGCTACGCAATAACACATCAACACTACCCAAAATTCTGACTCCTATCTAAATATAACTTTGTACCCATTAATTAATTTTTCCCTATCCCTTTTCCCCCTTCCCTCTTTTGTAGAAAAAAGCTTCATGTGATTTACATAATTATTTGTTTTATTTTTATAGAATTGTCAAGTATAATTATTACTGGTGTCTATTTTATTAAGAACATACGTATGATGTTAATCCAGAATTAGTTGCATGAAAAACAAATAATGATCGTTTTATAACATGATTTTTAAAGCAAAAAAATTGCATTTATTTCTAATTTTGTTGTTGGTCTACAGATGGATATTCATATCTAGATATCCTATTACTTTTTCTTTTTAACCTATAACCTGTTGACCAATTGGAATTAGAACTAAGGAATCTATTTATGCCAAATTAGATTATTCATGGGTATCATTTGAAACATTTCCTAACATTTGAATGTACTGTATATTCTATTTTAAAAATTATTTTCTTATGTTCATTTTTCCAAAACTCTCAAAATGATTTACCTTACCTTCATTGCTAAAATGAGACACTTTATGGGATCTTCTATTTTTTTTAAAAATAATGACACTAATATATGATCCTAAGAATACTACTATTCAAGGGGAGCTGAGTTACTGTGGTGTCCCTGTTGGAATATTAACAGCACAGTTTCTCCCATAGACACCTACCTAGCAGGGTTTCTAAAGACCAGTAGCAGCTATTTTTCTCATATTTTCAGAAATGTGAATACCATTTCATTAACATTAACACTAACCTCACAGAACTGCGTCTTTTCTGATTGCCAAGCCTTGTCTATGTAGAAGGAATGGATGCAAACTGATTTGCTAGCCAGGTACAGCTTCTGGAAGAATGAGGGACACTCACTTACAGTTCCTGTCTTCTGCAGGGCTTCCTTAGGCTTCCTTAGGCTTCTCGAGGCCCCACTGTGGGCCAGGCCTTAGAGGCTGTTTTATGCATATTGCTGTGTGCTTTCAGAAGTGCACACTGTTGGAAAAGTGGAAGCTAGATTAAAAAAAAAAAAAAAAACCCACACACACACATACACAAAAACTTTGTCTTTCAGTTGCTGGGGATTGAACCTAGGGCCCCAAACGTGCTGGACAAGTACCCTACCACTGAGCTACATCCCAGTCTTTTTTTTTTTTTTTTAATTTTTATTTTGAAATGGGATCTTGCTAAAATTCCCAGGCTGGCCTTGAAATTGCAGTCTCAGGGTCTCAGCCTCCCTTATTATTGATTTATAAGATGTACCATGGGCTGGAGCTGTGGCTCAATGGTAATGGCACTTGCCCAGCATGTGTAAGTACCCTGGTTCAAACCCCAGCACCCATGCCCACAGCTAACTGTCAGAGCAACGAAAGCCATGTGGAAAAACTCAATAAAAGTTGATTTTCTCTCTCTCTCTCTCTCACTGTCCTTCTCTCTTAAAAAAAAAGAAAAGAAAAGAAAAGGAAAGGAAAAGATTGTACTGTGGCTCAGAGTTTTCTTTCTCTCTCCCTCTTTTTATTTTTTTAGAGAGAGAGGGAAAGAGAATCATTTTTTCATCTGGCCTTTGTTTCTCCAACACTTAGTTGTATATGTGGTGCTGGGACTTGAACCCCGACCTGACACATGCCAGGCAAGTGCCCCAACCACTGAGCCATTGCTCTAGCCCCAGAATTTTATTTCTTAATACGGGAACGAACTGCATTTTTTTGATTTTTAATCTTTGTTTAAAAATATCAATCCCTGGAACTTTGAGAGATAATGAAATAATTTTCAAGAATATTAAGTGCCCGTTTTACACAAACTCGAATGGATTATTCCCACTACAGTAATGAATGGAATAAACATTAAAATGCATTTGTCACCAAGAGGGGTGTAGTTGAGAGGGGTCCTAAGAAAGGGGTGTGGTGGGGGTGTGCCCATAGTCTCACATACTCCGGAGGCAAAATTTGGAGAATCACTTGAGCTGGGGAGTTTGAGGCTACTCTGGGCAACATAGTGAGACCATCTCAAAAGGAAAAAAATTGGTTTAGATTACAGACTGGTAAGAAGAGTATTGTAACGAAAGAGAAATTAGATATTAGAACTTGGACTAAGGAGCTAGCTAGCAATAAAAAAGGAAAGGAAGGTAGAATTATTAGAGCTTGATGACAGATTGATCAGGAGGATAAGGGAAAGGAGGATGTGGCAACTGACTTTGGAGGTATGATGGGGAAAATATTACTAAAACCAAAGAAGGAAGTTGGGGACGGGAATGATTTGCTAGATTCATTTCAGTTTGGAGTATCTTGGTATGAAGAGCTCAAACATCTAGGTAAAGATATCTGGCTGACTTTTGAAACACTGGCTGTGGAGTTATAGGATTTATAATTAATCTCAAAGAATTGATATTTGAAGCCACAGGTACAGACAAGATTACTAAAAGATGGGATGTAGGCGATGTGCCAGAAAGACAAAACACATAGGTTTACTGGATTTCCTCATTTAATGCAGGCAAAGAAAAAGAATGAAAAAAGGAAGGAAGACAGTTTCTGAGAAAGGGAAGTGTATTTAAGAGAGCCACAGGTGGGCCTATTTATAAGTAAAATATCTCTTGCCCATGGGAGGAGTCATTAACTTTGAAAGAACAGCTATTTACTAAACACAAAAGTGAAATGCAGACCAAAAAGAAAAAGAAGTGCTGAGAGAGTTTGAAGGTTATTTCTCAAAGTGAGTGAAGTTATTTATCTGACTGTGGACTGAAAGTAAAGAACTGAAACATTTGCTGTAGCTGCCTGAATTCAAGTGCATTTGTAACAGAACAGAAGGATTGTCTGAAAAGGGGCAGTCAAAAATGGTTTTGTAATGGGATAAGACGGCGTTATCTTATCTATTTCCATTTATTAGCATCAGAGTAATCCTTCCTGTGCATCGCATTTCCATTTTAACAAATATTTATTGGTCAGCAAGGACAGAGTAGAAGTGAATTTGGAGCTCAATAGTATGTAAGTTTAGAAATGTTTTTCCCAAATTGATCATACCAGCCAGAAAACATGTTAAATCTTGGACGCCTCTCCCACCATTGGGGATTAAACCCAGGGGCACCCTACCATTGAGTTAAATCCCAGCCCTTTTTCTTTCTTTCCTTTTTTTTTTTTAATTTTAAATTTGAGACAGGGTCTCCGGCCTCCGCCTCCTGAGTGACTGGGATTACAGGCGCACACCACTGTGCCTGGCAGAAGATGTTTTCTTAATGTGAATGTTGGTCAGTCATATTTCCTTCAGAGTAGTGAAGATTTCCCATAATAATACCGGTTTATACTAGAATCCTTTCTCAACAGATACATTTCTGAAGTCTGACAATTTCTTCCTAATTCCAGAGCAGGCACGTAACTGAAAGTTTATTTCTTCTCATTTGTTTAGCATTCTATCATCTAAGAAAACAATTTAAGGATCAAAACTTGACTTCACTTATATGACATTTCGACAAATTTCTGTAGTCCACCTTTACCTCCGAGTGAATCTTACTGTGAGGTACACAAAGTATTTGTAAAGGGTAGCACATTTTGTTTTGCTTTGCTTTCTTGAATAGGAAACTCAGCTAGTGGATAACTATGTCTTTGGCTCCACCTTCTGTACGGAGTGAAAAATGAACCTCATAAGACGTAACGGGTACATTGTCTACAATTTTCTGTTTTTGATTTCACCTTTTTAAAGGAAGCTTGGTTAAGGTTTGTGAATGTTTACATTTATTCATTCAGTAAATATCATGTCTCAGGACCTATGCTAGATGCTATAGAGGATTTTTAAATTATGCACTGAAGACAAAAATAGTATCAAGTTGAATTTCATTGAGTTTTTATATTGAGCCTTTAACAGAATTTTGAAAAAGCTAACGAGTAAACAGTAGTGAGACAGATTAGCAGAGACAGATTAGCAGAGACAGTGAAATGGCTACATAATCAGGACAGAAGGCCCCTATCCAAGAGCTAGCTGGTAGAGGCAGAGAGTGATTGACAGGGCATGCTCAGGGCCTTCAAATGCAAAAAGACCTTGAGGCTCACCCTAGTCTGGACTAAAAGATGGGGGTGGTCACAGGTGGATTCTAGGAAGTTTTTGCCACGTTTTGTTTTAACCAATGGTGCTCCTGACCAGTTTCAATGCCTGTTTTACATAGATTTTAACCAATGGAGTTGATGCATTTCTCAATGCCTGCTTTGCGTGACTGTTAATTATGCTCATACCCCAAATCAATATAACCTCTGGCCTAACCTCCATTAGAGGGTGTCCTGCTTCCAGGTGCCTCTCCGCTTTGCGGAGTCTCTGCTCTTCTTCCTAAATAAATCCTACTCCTTTTACTCCTCCTTCCTTCCGTGGTTGTCCATGGATTTTATTCTTCAGATTCAGGAGATAAGAATCCAGGAGATTGGCGCCGAATTCCCGGGATGAATTTCCACCACACCCAGAGCTGCATTAGCTGGAGAATTGCTAACACTTTCAGCTGCAGACACCTGCAGTCAGCCCAAATTCCCAGTTTTATCTGGGAATGGCTGCAAACACTAGAAGTGGGCTGTTTTGGCTGCTGGAATCTGTAGCGGCCAAGACTCCATTCTTCAGCGGGAGCAGAGAATCCGGCCTCATTTCAAAAACCCCCGCATCAGTAGGAAAAGAGAATATTAGTTTGTGTTTTTTTTGTTTTTTTTTTAAAGGAGACATTCTTTTCTTCTTCTATGGTGCCACAGGGGGGTGCTATTTTTAAGAATATAGTATGCCTATAAAAATCTGGCCAGGAGCAAAAACTGGAGGCTTAGAATCTGAAACCCTTGATTTTGTGTATATTAGCTTTGATTATATAAGGAAAGATAACAGTTACCACTAGTTAAACAATAACTAGATCATGACCTGATCATCACACATTGTACACAAGTACTGAAATATCACACCATAGTCCGTAAGTGTATACAATCACTGTCAATTAAAAACAAATATTTTTTAAAAAAGGGAGACAAGAAATCTGTAGTATTGATTGATAGCCTGCATACATTTTGACTGTCAAGAATTTTAAGTTTGCTGAGGATCATTGACGAATGAGAGATATTTTATTATTTTAGTCTAGAACTGATAAAATCAACATTAATTATTTAAAAGCCTTCAAGCAAAAATAGTTATCTCTTCAACATGATCACTTACCATCGTTTTAACCTTGGCATTGTACCCAATGCTTTGGAAACTTAGAAAATGTAGAGAGCATTCTATAAGTGAAAGTGATTTCTTACATGCAAAGTTTTTACAAACTTAAGAATGTGAAGAATTGCAAAATTTAAAAAAAGCACAAACAAAATTATTTACATACTTGTTGCAGTAAAAAAAAAAACAGAAAAACAAAAAGAAAAGACTTAGCATTGCTTTAAAAGTCAGCTGAGATAAAAATTCCCAAATGAAATATTTACAGTGCTTGGTTACAGTACCACTTACTAAAGTCGTTAAAATGCCTTTCTGTTGTGTGTCTAAGTCCATTTGGTGCACAGGAAGAGGAACCTATGGACAGCTTTATAGTATTTTTTCTTTGAGGACTCCAACTTTAATAGAGCCTTTATTTAGGATATTATGAACAACACAATTATTTCCAAGATATCCTATATCATAATAACTATAAATCCTATATATATATATAAATATTTCAGTCCTCATAACTCTGAATGACGAAAGTTGAAAATCCGAATAGGCCTTTAGGAGCCTTCAGTTTACTTATTGCTAACAACTGGAAACAAGTGGTATTTTAGTATCAGAGGTTTATTGATATAAAAAAGTCTAAAATTATTATAGCAGATTTGATATACTCAGAAGAGTCTTGTGACTTTTTTCTGGTGGTTATCAGGGATGACACCCAGGTTTTCAGCATTTGCTAAGCAAGCAGTCTACCACTGAGCTACGGCCCTGGCTCTTTTTTATAAATTTTGTTTTTGTGCAAGTTTTCCCTAAGTTGCCCACGTAGGCCCCAAAATTGCAATCCTCCTGCTGCATTCTCCTCAGTAAACTTATTCCCAGATTTATGCTGTTAGTTAAAACAAATTTCTTGACCACGTGGTCAGCCCAAAAAGAAGACAGAGCATTATGAGGTTTAGTTTTAGAGATTTCTGGAGACTTTTCAGACCAAAACCATCTTCTTCACTGACACCTCATTGGTAGAGATTAGGAGAGATAGTAAAATGGGTAGCTAGTCAGGACAATGGGCCCCATTCAACCACACCTAGAAACTCACTACAGAAGGTGATTAATGGGAATGCTCAGGGCTTTCAAATGCAAAAGACCATGAGGCTCACCTTGGGAGCAACTCCTTTGTCCCAGGGGCAGGAAAACTAGGAAGTGGGGGTGGACACAGATGGGATCTAGGAAAGATTTGCTACCTGTTTTGCATAGATTATAACCAATGATTTTGGTGCTTAGTGTCAATGTGGGTTTTTCATAGAGTTTAACCAATGATGTTGGTGCTTTTCTCAATGCCTGCTTTACAAGAATCTTAATCAAGGCTCAGACCCAAACCCAACATAAATCCTGGCCTAGCACATATAAGACCATATCCTGCTTCCAAGTATCCCTCCACATTGGGGAGACTGCTGTCCTTTCTTAAATAAATCCTGCTCCTTTTACTCTTCCCTTCTGAGGTTGTCTATGGATTTTATTCTTCAAATTCACAAGACAAGAACCCAGAAGCAGACTGGTGCTAAATTCCCAGGGTGTATTTCTACACCAAGAGCTGCACTGCTCAACAGTAGTGAGGGGTGAGGGGGGCACCCAGCTCTTAAGTGGGTACCTGCTAACCCTATTTTTGCTGCAGAAATCTGCAGCCAGCCTTAATTCCCATTTTTAACTGAGAATAGCTGCAAACACTAAAAACAGACTCTTTTGGCCACAGAGATCTGCAGTGAGCCCAAACTCCATTCTCCAGTGGGAGCATAGAAACCAGCCTCATCTCAAAACCCCCGCATCACTATGGAAGTAGGATTTTCCACAAATGAAGTTCTACTTTTGGATTAAGATGTTATAATCTTTAAGAAGGCCAAAAAGAAGTGTGACAGGGCTTCAGCCTTAGCCTAAGAGAAGCCATCTTAAAGCATAAACTAAAAAGCTGTAATACGGGAATTGTTGACAATTACAATATGTACTCTGTGATTTCAAATTGAGACAGTTTTAGGAGAGATAGTAAAATGCCTAGGTAGTCAGGACAAAGGGCCCCATCTATGAGCTAGCGGGTAGACAGTGATTGACCCAGCATACTCAGGGCCTTCATATGCAAATGACCATGAGGCTCACCTGTGGGAGCAACTCCTTTGTCCCTGAGGTGGGAAAACTAAGAAATGGGGGTGGATACAGATGAGAACTTGGAAAGAATTGCTACCTGTTTTGCATAGATTTTAACCAATGACTTTGATACTAAGTTTCAAAGTCTACTTTGCATAGGTTTCAAGCATGAATGTTAATTATGCTCCTACCCCAAATCAATACAACCCCTGGCCTAACCTCCATTAGACAGTGTCCTGCTACAGGTGCCCCTCCGCCTTGTGGAGTCTCTGCTCTCCTTCCTTAAATAAATCCTACTCCTTTATACTCCTCCTTCCGTGGTTGTCCATGGATTTTATTCTTCAAATTCAGGAGACAAGAACCCAGAAGATTGGCACCGAATTCCCGGGGTGAATTTCCAGGCCAAGAGCTGCAGCACCCAGCTCTTAGCTGGAGAGCTGCTAACACTATTTTGGCCTCAGAAACCTGCAGCCAGCCCAAATTCCCAGTTTTAGGTGGGAATCGCTGCAAACACTAGAAGTAGGCTATTTTGGCTGTTGGAATCTGTAGTGACCCAGACTCCATTTGCCAGTGGGAGCAGAGAAGCCAGCCTCATCTCAAAAACCCTGCATCAAAATGACTTAAGAAAACAAGGTGTAGGTTTTGCTTCACTGCTCTACCTGTATGGTTAGCTTCTGTAATTGCACTTGCTTCCTGCACCCGCAGACTCTGTTGTGCCAAACAGGTTATGATTTTTGTCTTTATAAGACCCTGCAAAAAGAGGATCAGGCTGCTCTCCTCTGGCCTTTTGCTGAGGGAGACAGTTGCCAGCTGGCTAATAAAGCCTCTCTAATTTGAACTCTGGGTCATGGGCTTTTTGCTGAGGGGAACCTCATAACAGAAGTACAAGTATAATCTTGGAAAGGGTAAAAAAAAAAAAAAAAGATAATAAAAAAATTAATTCATTGTGAATTTACAAAGAGAGTTTTATTGGGAATAAACCATGCAGGGTGGGACACATGCCTGTAGTCCCAGTGACTTGGAAGGTGGAGACAGGAGGATCATAAACCAGGGCAACTTGGTGAGACCCTGTCTCAAAAAATAAATAATAAAAAAAGGTCTGGGGGTGTAGCTAATTGATAGAGCACCCCTTGATTCAATCTCCCTTACCACAAAATAAGGAAAAAGAAAAGGACTAGGGAAATAATTATTTTCTTTCTTACTTATTCATTTTTGGTGCCAGAGATTAAATCCAGGGCCACTTAACCAGTAAGCTACATCTCTAGTCACCCTACCTTTTTAAAACTGTTCTATTTATATTAATTTTGTATATATCCAGCCCTTTTTATTTTGAGACAGAGTTTCACTAAGTTGCTTAGGAATTTGCTAAATTGCTGAGGCTGCTCTTGAACTTGCAATCTTCCTGTCTCAGCCTCCCAAGTTGCTGGTGTGCGTGCCACCTTGCTCGGCTAGGGATATAAATTCTGATGGGAATAACAGTTACACTGAGGGGCTTATGCAATTATTTGGGCCAATTTTCTTGTGTACAATTTATATGCTTTTTGGCATATGTTGGTGGTCACTATAAAGTACTGAGTTGTATGAAGACTACTTTTCCCTGATATTATCAAGTTAAAATAAGTCTTAGACCAAATTGTGATTTAGATACTGCTATTAGTCAGGGTTATGCAGAAGACAGAATCGGTAGCGTGTGTGTGTGTGTGTGTGTGTGTGTGTGTGTGTGTGTTCGTGTGTGTATATGTAAATGCAGGTATTCAGCATCAGTGACTCCTAGAGAATGAAATGAATGGTGATGAAATGAAAATGTAGCCAATTAAAAATGTTGTTGATAACACGACCCCCCCACACACACACACGTCGTGCTGAAATTGAACCCAGGGCCTAGCAAGTGCTAGGCATGCACTGCACCACTGGGGTACATCCCAGCCCAGAAAAACTTTATTTCCTCAGGAGAATGTGAGAGCTTTGACCAAAGGGATCCAGGCTGTGATGGATTAACAGACCTGGGAGTGACCTGGTAACTGCAGGTACTCTAAGCTCAGAATAGTGCCTGGAAGCCCTGGAAAAACCATGGCGACTAAAATAAAAAAGAGAAAAATTGCAGGCTCTAGAAGCACCTGCATATGGGAACAGAAATGATGTCTGCACTGTGCTGATGGAAAACAATGGAAGCTGCCTCTTGCCTGTGGAATGCCTGGAGCTGTGGAACGGACCCTGTTCTTATGAAACACAGCCACAGCAGTGTTCACGTCAAGACTGGAGGGCTCCTAAAAACACCAGCTCTGACTAGAATAATCATCCAGAGCCTCAGAACCCTATTCCTAGGGAAGGCTGAACTTAGCTAAGGGAATGAATGAATGACGTATATCTCTTCATATAAACACAAAAGCATATGAATTCCTGAGTCAGGGCATGTTTATTTGTTTTGGTACCAGGGATTGATCCGAAGAGTGCTTAACCACTGAGAGACATCCCAGACCTTTTTTATTTTTTATTCTGAGACAGGGTCTCGCTAAGTTGCTGAGGCTGGCTTTGGACTTAGATCTTCCTGCCTCAGTTTCCTAAACTGCTGGGATCACAGGAATGTGCCACTGCACCTGGCTCAGGGGATGTGTTTGAAAAGATATTAAAATTAAAACATCACCAAAAGGGCTGGAGTGGTGGCTCAGCAGTTACAGCATTTGCCTGGCATGCATGAGGACACAGGTTCAAACTCCTGCACCAGATACACAACTAAGTATCGGAACAGTAAAAACTAGATGGAAAACTAAATAAAATTTATTCGCTTTTTCTCTCTCTCTCACTGTCCCTCTCTCTCTTAAAAAGAAAAAATCACCCCAAAACTCATATATCCACATGAGAAATCTGCTCACGTAATTATGGAAGCTGAGAAGTCTCACAACCTGCCATCTGCAAGCTGAAGACTTGGGCAAGTCAGTGGTATAGTTCCTTCTGAATCTAAAGGCCTAGGCTCCTAGAAAGCCAATGGCATGAATCCCTATCTGGGACCTAGAGAAGAGATGAGCTATCCCAGCTCAGCAAGAAGGCAGGAAACAAAATCAAAGAATCTGCTCAGGCCCTCAACAGAAAGGATTATACCTACTCACACTGGGGAGGAGGGAAGCCTACTGAGTTCAAATACTAATCCCACCCAGAAACACCCTCTCAGGCACACCCAGAAACAACTTGACCTGGCACTCTGCGGCTAGTCAAGCTAACTAACCATCACCGATTTACTAGACATCCAGCACTGACCATTTCATGCAATTTGTTTTGTTTTCTTTTGAAATCTTACTGCTTTTATTTTTTTCTTGTTTTTGTTTTGGTATTTCTTTATGCAATCTTAACTGTTCATTTTAAGTAATGAAACTATCACCTGTCATGAAAAGTTCTTTAATGGCAAAAGCAATATTGTTCCAGAGATGGTACTTCCATTGTAACAGATTTAGCTACCACAAATCCCAAGAAAACATGGCTGGACATAGGCCCATTTAGGGGTCAAGGTCACAGGTTTCTTAAATCTCATTGGTGCTAAGGTCTCTAAATTACAGCCATTCTACAGATGTTGAATACCACTAATTTTACCAAGGAGAGCTTATTTCTAACTTCATTATTTTTTTTAACAAATCACTAATTTCCCTGGTGGAAATCCATATCTGATATTCAGGATAGTAATTAATAAGATAGAATGTTTCAGAGACAGGGATTCAGAAGTACTTACAGATTTCTCTGAGGTGAACTTTCTGATACGACATTTGCTACCCATCCTTACATCATGAATGTTTTGATGATATATCTAGCTAACCTATGTGTACTTAAACTATCCAACACGTTTGTATTATTATTATTGTTTTAGAGAGAGAAGGACAGTGAGAGAGAGAGAGAAAAAGAGAGAATCAATTTTATTTAGTTTTTCATGTGGCTTTTGTTGCTCTGACACTTCATTGTGTACGTGATGCTGTAGTTTGAACTGTGTCCCCACACAAGACAGGCAATCACCGTTACCATTGAGCCACCGCTCTAGCCCCTATAGTACTGTTTTTATGGAAATTACAGACATAACACAGGGAAACTGGACACTGCTTATACAGTGGAATTCAGTACTCCAGAAAATTAATTATTAGCTTCCTGAGTTCTCACTTGACTTTGCACCCTCCTTGCTGGCAGCAGATGGCTGGTATTTGGAGTTCTTCTGATAATCTTGTTTTATAGAATTCACAGTCAATACAGCAGATTTGATATGTTTGGAAGGTTCAGACAACTTTTTAATCTGTTAGAAATTCATGTACTATTGAGTGAGATTTATTCCAGTAACTTATTTCCCTTAATTACCTTAAAATTTCCAGTGGTTTTAGTAGTTCTGGCGCATGCTAAGCATGCTCTCTTCTACTGTGCTGATCTGCAGCCCAATTTTAGCAGTTCTTTGATTTTTCATCCTTGAAATACTGGTGCATTTTAAATACTGTGATTTAAAATATTAAAATGCAGAAAGTGAACTAAAGTAAGTTGTGATTACTATATGGATAATAGAATATTTTGAGTATTTCTAAAGAATTAATAGAGGACATGAATGCAGCTCAGTGATGTGATTCTTGTCTATATAAAGACTTTCAATAACTTGGCCTTTGATGAAATAGCTTACCCAGTAGGGAAAAGACTGTAGAGTGTGAATCAAATCCTTTGATCATACTCATCCATAGAAAGGCAGCATATTTTGTGTAGAGAGATTAAATCTAAAATGTAGCTAGCTTTAACAGATATTTTAATGAATTTACCACTAAACAAGCTAGGACATATGTTTTGAATCTTAATTAGGCAATGAAAACTGAAATTTTGGATTTCAATTTGAGAAACTGTTATGGAAAACCTATGATTTATTTCAGTATTTCTGTGATGTGGAGTGCATGCAATCCTGATAAACTCAGCCTTTTCGAATTTAAGTCACATTTAGATCTGTTTTGGGGTAGTGGAATAAAGACAGATCCAGGCCTGATTATAAAATGCTTAGTCTACTTTAATATTTATATTAAGAGGTTAGCAATTTTAATTAAAAATTTTGCAAAGCTTTAGAATTTTGCTATCATACAATAAATTATTAAAAATAAATACAGTTACTTAAAAGTTCATTGTAAGTCAAGGTGATCCTTTTACTACTACTATTAATTTAAAAGCTTTTATTTTGTGTGTGTGTGTGTGTGTGCGTGTTGCTGGGGATTGAATCAAGGCCTTGTATAGGCTAGGTAAGTGCTCTACAACTGAGCTACATCCCTAACAGGTATTTAAAGTTTTTTACTGAATATATTCCTCTTTTCAAATTTTCAGTTTATCAACCACCTGTATATTATTTTGAAATTATATCAAAACTTCAAATCTGAGGCCCTTCCCGAACAGAATACCCAGGTCAAATGGCACTTCTGCTGGTGGCCTTTCTGTCTAGCCCCCAAACGATCCCCTGGTATCTAGAAAGGAAAGGAGCTAGATTAAGGTGACCACTGATTGACTGCTTACTTTTCCTTTGGAAAATTCCCTCCTTTTTTTTTTTTTAATGCCAACTTCCTGAAGTGTAATATATGTATAGAGGAGGGAACATGTTCATTGTATATGTGTGTGCTTTGAGATACTGGGGATTGAACCAGGGGTGCTCTAAGACTAAGCTACATTTCCTTATCTTTTCTTTCCTTACTTCCTTTCTTTCTTGACCAGGTTGTCTTTGAACTTGTGATCCTCCTGTCTCAGGTTCCCAAGTCACTAGAATTATGAGCTTGTGCCACTGTGCCTGGCTTCAAAGTGTGTGGTTTGAAGGGTTTTGGCAAATCCAATGCACCTGTTCAACCAGCACACAAAATAAAACATTACAGAAACATTCCTGTAGCCCTCTAATTTCCTCATAATGGTAACTACTATCCTGGCATTTCCTTTGTTTTTCCCTCCTCTGCAGATTGAATTTATTTATTTATTTTTTGTATCAGGGATTGAACCAAGGGCACTTAGCCATTGAGCCACATGCCCAGAGCTTGAAATCCTCCTGCCTTAGCCTCTCAAACCCTGGTATTACAGGTGTGCACCACCATGACCACCTCTTCAAGTTGATTTTTTTTTCATATTTTTGAAGAGAGGGAGAGAGAGAGAGAGAGAGAGAGAGAGAAGGAAGCAATTTTATTTATTTTCATCTGTTTTTTTGTTTCCTAACACTGAATCCTATATGTGGTGCTGGGATTTGAACCTGGGTCCTCATGCATGCCAGGCAAGCACTTCTAACACTGAGCCACTGTTCCAGCCCCTCAGACTGAATCTAAGGAATATACTTTTGTGTGTCTGATTTTTTTCCACTTTCATTCATGTTGTTGCAGGTATGCACAGATCACTCATAATTAATGTTGTATAATTCATACTTATATGATTATAACAAACTGTATTTATCTTTTCTACTGTTAGTGAAATTTTGCATAATTTCAAGTTTGAGAATTTTATGAAACATAACATCTTAACATTCCAGTGTAAGTCTTTTGAGTTGTCTATCATTTTTCTTTGATTTGTAAGAGTTTTTTTCTTTACGATGGCTATAAGTCCTTCATCAGAAAGTGTGTTCTGAATATCTTTTATTCCTTTGGGTTATGTTTTTACTTTCTTTATTGGCTCTTTTGATAAAGAAAAGTATGCATATTTATCATATTATAATTATAAATGCTTTCCTTAGTAGTTAGCACTTTCTATAATTTTTTAAAGAAATCTTTACCTACTCCACAATCAAGAAGATATTCTTCGGGGCTGGAGTAGTGGCTCAGCAGATATAGTGCTTGGCTCACATGCACAAGCATGTGGGTTCAAATCCCAGCACCATGTACACAACAAAGTGTTGGAGCAACAAAAGCCACATGAAGAACTAAATAAAACAGATTCTTTAAAAAAAATTTTTTTTTTGACGTGAGAAGGACAGTGAGAGAAAGAGAGAGAGAGAGACAGAGAGAATCAATTTTTATTGAGTTTTTCACATGGAATTAGTTGCTCTGACACTTACTTGTGTATGTGGGTGCTGGGGTTTGAACCGTGTACTTGCATATGCTGGGCAAGCGCTATAACCGCGGAGCACTGCTCCAGACCCAAAACTGATTCTTTATAAAAAAGAAAAGAAAATATTCTTCCATGCTATCTACTAAGATATCATTATGTTTTATCTTCCTAGATTAGATAGGCAATACATATAAAATTTATTTATTTATTTGGTTGTAGTGGGGATTGAACCCAGGACTGCTCTACCACTGGGCTATACACTCAAACCTTTTATATTTTATTGTGAGACAGGTTCTCACTAAGTTGACTAGACTGGACTAGAATTTGCAATCCTCCTGTCTCAGCCTCCCAATTCACTGTCAATACATGAGTGCACCACCATGCACAGCACAAAATGGATATTATATACATGTAAACATATGTGTATGAAATATATATGTGCATAAAATATGGGTTAAGTTTCATTTTTGTCTATAGAGATAAAAAAACCTAGTTGTGTAGTATCAGTTTATGAAGACCTTCCTTTTCCAATATACTGTCATGTTTTCTTGGAGATAGATTATGTGACCATATATGTGTATGTAGGTCTATATCTGAACTCTCTCTATTCTGTTTCATTAGTCAGATCATTTACCTTGCACAAATAACTTGTTTTCTTAATTACCATACCTGTATAGTATACTATGATACATGGTACCATAAGTTTTCTAATTATTCTTTAAGTTTGTGTTGAGTGTACTTGACTTGATATATATTTTCATGTTTTAAGAATTAACTTTCGGCTGGGCATGGGGCACTTGCCTGTAATTGCAGCTTCTTGGGGGACTGAGGCAGGAGGATTGAAAGTTGAGATCAGTTTGTGCAACTCAGTGAGATCCTATCTTGTTACGGATGCAATTTACAGGTAGAGTGCTTGCCAAATGTGTGTGAGGCCTTGGGTTCAATCTCTAGTACCACCAACAAAATAAAACAAAATTAACCTCTTGATTTTCACACATACATATAGACAAAATTAAAAAAGAAAAACCCAAACCTCACTGAGATTTTTATTAGGATGGTGTAGGATTACGTATTTGGGATGGATTAATATCTTTACTGACTCAGCAGGACACATTGGCAGTCGCTTGTAATCCCAGCAGTTCAGGAGGCTGAGACAGGAGGATCCTGAGTCCATAGCTAACCTCAGCAATTTAGTGAGGCCCTTAGCAACTCAGTAAGACTCTGTCTCAAAATAAAATATCAAAAAAATATTTTTTAAAGGGAAAGAAAAAATATCTTTACTCACTCTTTTAATCTATGTATTCCTCCTTTTTTTTTAAAAAAAAGTTTTTCTTTAGCACTTTATATTTTTTAATCTATGGATCATCTTATTGGTTTTTGTTTGTTGGCTAAAAGATGTGTGGGGTCTTGCTATGCTAAATAGAGGATCCTCTGACTCCAGAACTCAAGTGGTCCTTATTAGATCTATAAAACACCAGTTTTTTTAAAAAAAGAAATAAATTGAAGAAAGATCAGTAGAGCAGAGGAAAGGGAATGGGGGAGGGAAAGGAGAGGTACTGGAACTGGAGAGGAGCAAATTATATTCCATGCTTGTATGATTATGTCAAAATGAACCCCAATTTTATGTATAACTGGAATGCACTAGTAAAAATAAATAAAATAAATTTAAAACTCCACTGATGATTATATATTGTTTTTGTATCCTGTCATCCTGTCACCTTGCAACATTCACTATTAGTATTTTAATGTAACTATTTTATAGATTCCACATAATTTTTCTACATACGTGATCATGTAGTTGATAAATAATTTTACTTTTTTTTCTTTCCAACTATATGCATTTTATTCTTTTTTTAGTTCACTTGTACTGGTTGGAAGCCCAGTACAATGCTGAATGTAAGTGATGAGATAGGCGTCCTTGCTTTGTTCCTAATATGGGATAAAAAGCATTGACCTTTTCATCATTGAGTATGTCAGCCGTAGATTTTTTTTTCTGGATATTGTCACATTGAAGAAATTCTCTTTTGTTCCTAGTGTGTTGAGTTTTTACCAAGATAGACTATGCATGTACTAAAATTATTTTATTGGGTATTAGATAATCATGTGGATATTAGATACCCATGTGGTTTTTTTCTTCTTAAGTCTCTTGCTATGGTGAAATACATAGAATACTTTTCACATATTCAATTAGTCTTTCATTCTCTGAATGAATCCTGTTTGGTCTTGATGTGTTAATCTTTTATTTACAACTAGGCTTGATTTACTAAAATTTTGTTAAGAAAATTTGTATCTGTTTTCTTTTTGTGTAAAGGATTGAACCCAGGTCCTTGGGTAAAGTAAGCATGTACTCTACCACCAACCCCAGCCACATCTATATTTTTTTAAGAGAGAAGGACAGTTAGAGAAAGAGAGAGAGAGAGAGAGAATCAACTTTTATTGAGTTTTTCACATGGTTTTCGTTGCTCTGACACTTAGTTGTGCACGTGGGTGTTGGTGTTTGTACCCATGTACTTGCGCACACTGGGCAAGCGCTGTAACCACTGAGCCACCACTCCAGCCCGCCACATGTATTTTTAAAAGGGATATTGGGCTAAAGTTTTATCTCATAAATAATCTGTCTCATAAATAAATTACTGTCTTTATAAAATGATTTGGGAAGTGTTTTTTCTTTCTCTGTTTTCGTGCAGGATAGGTACTACTTTTTTCTTAAATTCTTTTTTTTTCCATTTTATTTTTTTTTCAAATTTATTAGAAGTATATAGCGATACAGGATACAGATGAGGGGGAAACATTATCAAAACAGTAGCAATCAATGTGTATAAACTTTGTTATCCAGGGGTAATGCCAACGCATAGATAAACTACTATGGGTTTCATCTATTGCAGTTTCCCCCAGAAGAACTCATGTGTTAAATGGGTATCTAGTGTAGGAATAACATCGGCTTCTGGGATGCTTCCCCCATCTTCCCAATCACCAGACTCCTATGAGTTCTTCATATACCCTCCCCC
>PVKS010020339.1:0-36989 GCA_004027875.1 Aplodontia rufa | reverse complement strand
CTTTAATTTGCATCCATTTGGTAATAACTTTGAGCGTTTCTTTACAGGTCTGTTAGTTGGGGGATAATCTTCTCTTTAGTAAATTGCCTGTTCCTGTCCTTCACCTGTGGCCTCTTCAGGCTCCTGTGCTTTTCCTGTTGATTCCCACCGGGTTCTTGCAATCTTAGATGATCCCTCGTCGGTCACTGCAAACACTTCCTTCCGATCTGTCTCTGTGTGATAATTTTGCTCTTGATGTCCTCCACTGAACAGAAATCTTTGATTGCCATGTCATCAACGCTTCTTTTGCTTTATAGTGTTGTACCCAAACTGAGATAAAGACACTCCAGCCACTCACATATAAGCCCAAGAAGCCTTTATTGAGCTGGCCAGCGGCGACCATGCTGGACCCCCAAACATCAGGTCTCAGAATGACGCGCCTTCTAGCCATGTAGCAGGGCTTATAAAGGGTACAGAACTCCTCGTTACTAGTCTTGTTGCCAAGCAAGCAAGCTGAGTACAAAAGCAGAAAGTTTGCAGCTAGCAATTGGGATGAAATGTCCTGTTACCTCATTGTTCAACCCGGGTTCAGGTGGGGAGCGATTTTAGTAGCTTGGTAACCCATTCTTCAGTACGTACGAAACTTCCTTCTAAGGGCGGGGAGAACACAAAATGGAGTCCCTTTGGTTCTAACAGTAGTTTGTGTTTTTGAGGTTTTATTCAAGAAGTATGTCCACACTCCCAGCTCAAAAACAACTCCTGCTCCATTATCTTCTATAAACTTTGTAGTTTGACCTTGGCCTTTACATCTTTGATCCATCTAGAGTCCACCTTGTATGTGGCACTTTGACAAGAATCAGCTTTACCCTTCTGCATGAAATGAGTACATTTTGGACTGGAGCAGTGGCTCAGTGGCTCAGTGGTTCAGGTGCTTGCCTGGCATGCATGAGGACATGGGTTTGAACCCCAGCACCATGTGCACAATACAGTATCGGAGCAATGAAAGCCACATGAAAAACTAAATAAAATTGCTTCTTTCTCTCACTGTCCCTCTTTCTTTAAAAGAAAAAAAAAGAAAAAAGAAAGAAAGAAAATAAAAATGTACATTTTCCCCATGGCCTGTGCTGAAATCCGTCTTGTCTGCCCCTGCTGTGGTGTTCCCTTACAACTGGCCCATCAGAACCCTTCTCTTTTTTCATTTGTCTACCTGTCTATAGCTGCACCCCACCACTCTAGTTTTATATTTCTACAGCCCAGTAATACTATCTGATATTATGAGTACCCAGCCCTTGGTTATTTTTTTTAATTTTTTATTAAGAAGTTAAGTTATTGTACAATCATAAATGCATATAAAGTAACAATATGATATAGATTTGTTCTTAAACCAGAATCACCCCCAAGCCTGCACTCTAGCCCGAGATGGGTCTTACTATATTGCCCAAGTTGGCCTTCACCTCCTGGGCTCCTGCGATCCTCCAGCCTCAGTCTCTAGAATAGTTAGGATGAAATCACTGTGCCCAGCTTGTTTTGTTTAGAAGTGTGAAAGTGAGATTACTTCAACTGCAACAGCTGCGGCGTCATAAACAAAAACCACCCCCCAAAATTTCAGGTGTGTGTTGGTATCTCCTCCCAACTTGCTAGGCCCCCAGTATCAAGCCAGTTCCTTTCCTTTCTCTCTCCTTCTACTTAGTCGATAAGTTGCAGCCCTGGAGGAATCTTTGGTAATTCCCGATTTAATAAACGTAGAGAGGAATAGGAGGAGGGCTTTACAGACAGGAGGAAGAACAGCAAGGGCACCTTTGCAGATTCGAGATGATCTGAGGGAGGGAATGGTGTGGGGAATATTAAGAAAACTTGTTCAGCTGGGCAGAGCGGTGCACGCCTAGGATCCCAGGAGGCTGAGGCAGGAGGATGACAAGTTCAAAGTCAGCCTCCACACTTGGCGAGACCCTGTCTCAAAAAAGCCTGGGGATGTGGCTCGGAGGTTAAGCACCCCCGAGTTCAATCAATCCCCAGTATCAAAAAAAAATAAAAAGGTAAATTCAGAAACTTCTGGAAGGATGCATGGGAAACAAGTAGGGCAGCTGGAAGAGTGAGGTGTAAATATACACCAGAGTGGATTCTGAACCATGCAAATGCAGTGTCTGTTCTAAAGAGAAATGGAATTATTCAAACCTTATTAAGACACCAATTTGGAAGTCCTCAGTGCTATGGAATTAAGACATTTTCTTCTGGACAACACCGAATGGCATTTGAGAAAAAAGAGATGTGTTGGCACATGACTGTAATCCTAGCTACTGGGGAGGCTGAAGCAGGAGGATTGCAGGTTCAAGGTCAGCCTGGGCAAGTTCGCAAGATACCCAATCCCCCAGCAACTTACCTAGACCCTGTCTGAAAATGAAAATTAAAAAGAACTGGAGATGTGTCCTGGTGATAAAGCCCCTGGGTTCAATCCCCAGTACTGAAATAAATAAATAATCAAAAAGAGTGAGGCTGGGGGCTGCAGCGGTGGTTCTGTGGTTACAGAGCTTGCCTGGCAACCACAAGGACCTGGGTTCAAACCCCAGCACCACATTACACAAGTAAGTGTCAGAAGTGAAAAATGAACAAAGTTGACTTTTCTCTCTCTCTCTCTCTCTTAAAAACTGGTGAGGGTTTGCTCAGTGGTAGAGCGCCCGCCTGTGAGCTCCACCCCAGGAACCTTTGTCCTGGAGGACGAAACAGAGGGGGTGGGAAGGCTGGAGGCTCTTTCTAGACACTTTGAAAGCAGAGGCGCTGGCTGTGACAGCAAGTCCCTCCCTGCGGTGGTGGTACTGCTGTGGTTATCAGCGGGGAGGAGGAGAAAGGCGAGGGCCCTGGCGGCCCAGCCACTGTGGGATGGCAGGGAAGCCCTTGGAGTGATCCGCACAGCTGTGTCGGACGCTGCCTGGACAACTGCTCTGCATCTCGCCTTCCCTTCTAGCAACCACCTCTGTAGTTTAGGGTGCTGATCTTGCGGCTGGTTTTCATCTTGTCCCATCCAAAGGATCCTGGACACAGGGATTCCACCCATCAGCTTCAACAGTCCATCTTTCCAGAATCCCACAAGAAGTCCCAAAGGCTGCTCAGTCAGAAATTGCTCACTAGGTGCTTCCCTGCCTCAAGTCTCTTATGCCACCTGCTACATCAGGGCAGACTGGTCCTCCGCCAGTGAGAAACCTGTTTCCTGCGTCACCATGCCGTGGTGATGGGGCTCCCTGGCCATCCTTTCTGCCATGATTTTCATCTCAAAATTCTCTCAAGCAGCAACTTCATTCCAAAACCTTTAAGTATCACATCACCTTTAAAAATCCTGCCAAGCCAATGCATATCCTAGCCTCCACCACTGAGAAAGAAGGCGTGGAAGGGGACTGGTGCAGCCTTTACTGGACCACCTATTCTTTTTTTTAAGAGAGAGAGGGAGAGAATCAATTTTATTTTGAAGGTAAATGGATGGCAGTGGAAGAAATCATGCTGAGCAAAGTTAGCCAAAACCCTGAGAGTCAAGGGTCGAATGTTTTCCCTCATCTGTGGAGGCTGGAGCTAAACCCAGGCTTGTGTGGAAGGTGGTCAACCTCATGTATTAGACCCAGCAAAGGTGTAGCAACACATAATCTAGAGCAACCATAGATATGTAGTGGGGGGAATAGAGTAGGTTGCAGGGGGAGAGGGAGAGAGAATAGGGAGGGATCTAGTGGGTAATTCTGGTTTAAGAATCTATATGCAGGGCTGAAGCGGTCGCTCAGCAGTTACGGTGCTTGCCTGGCATGCACAGGTACGTGAGTTCAAACTCCAGCACCACACACACACACAAGAATATATATGCATAACATTTTGTACTTTATATATATACATATATATATATACATATGATTGTACAACAACTCCTTAATTAAAAAGACAGAGAGAGAAAGAAGAAAGAGAGGGACAGTGAGAGAGAGAGAGAGAGAGAATCAATTTTATTTAGCTTTTCTAGTGACTTTCGTTGCTCTAACACTTCATTGTGTACATGGTGCTCGGGCTTGAACCCGTGTGCTCGAGCATGCCAGGCAAGTGCTGTAACCTCCGAGCCACCGCTCCAGCCCATGTACTATCTATTACGGTAGAGAGGGCTGTCAAAAAGGTCTCCACCTCTCATGGCAACTCAGAGGATGGAACAAACAACGAACACAGAACTCTTAGGCATAGTTAGGATTTTCCAGTTCAAAAATGCTTTTTATTTAACCCTTACAACAACCTTGTAGACAGAGATTGTTGTTCTTAACCAAAAAACAGTTGGGACCTATTAAAAAGAGCGTGGGTTCTGGAGCTGACAGACTGGGTGGCTCTAGCACTCCCCGGGTAAGTCCTTCAGCGAGCGACTTTAACCTAAGCTCTAGGGTCTTTGTACTGGGTCAGTAACAGCACCTGCCGCACTGCGCTGCTGTGCGGGTGACCTGAAAGCCACATTTCAGCGGCTCGCGCGTGGGTCTGCTCCTGTCCGGCTGCTGCTCCCTGCTTCTTCCGTAGGTTTCTCCTCGAGTCCGTTTCCAACTCACCACTCTTGGTTTCAGCCCCTCAACTCCTATCCCCCCACTTTCCTGCTAGCTTTTTGATTACTTTCTGAGAAATTATAAGCTTTTGCTTCTTTGTCTCTGTGAAGTACATAGTCAAAATATTTTTTAATAATTGTGTTCAAAACAGTGCTAAAATATACGTAACGTGCAAATTAGCATTTTAGCCACTTCAGTGACATTAAACATTTTCACAGTACCGCACACCCATCACCACTATTTCCAGAGCTTTTCCATCACCCCAAACAAAAGTTTTTGGGTGAGTATATATACTCATTAAGTACTATTACCCACCCCCAGCTGCTGATTATCTCTAATCTACTTCCAGTCTCTGTGAATACAGTTAAGTCCCTCACATAACTGGAATCATACAATGTTCACGTTGTTTATTTATCACAGCATGATTTCAGGGTTCCTCCATGTTGTGGTGTGTATGAGAATCCCATTCCTTTTTAGAGCTGAATAATATTCCATTTATGGCTATGGTGCATTTTGTCCATTTATCTATCAATAGACATTTGGATTGTTCTACCTTTTAGTCTATTGTGAAAGATGTTGCTATGAACTTTAGTGTACAAGTAGGTGTTCCAGGTCCTGTCTTCTGTTCTTTGGAGTGAATACCTAGGGGCACAATTGCTGGTCAAAGGGTAACTCTGCGTTGAACCTTGGGGGAGCTGCAGGACCAGCCTCCGGAGGCCGTGCACGAGGGGCCTGATTCTTCCACACGCCCACCATTTGTGATTGCTTGTTTTCATTTGTTATTTTATATTAGCTGATCACGTGGGTGCACAGTGGTATTTCACTCTGCTTTTGATTTGCATTTGCCTAATGACTGACAACGTTGAACATTTTCTCATGTGCAGGTCTTCTTTGGAGAAATGTCTGTTCAAGTTCTTTGCCCGTATCTAAAAAAAAAATTTTTTTGAGTTATGAGTTTGTTCCCTATCCTGGATATCAACCATTGTGAGACAGGTGATTGTGAAGGATTCCTCCCATTCAGCGGGTGCTTCATCCTCGAGGTCACAGTGTCCTTTGATGCACGGATGTTCATCATTTTGATGAGGTCCAACTCAACTATTTTTCTTTTGTTGCCATATTTAAATTGTTATCAAATCCAAGGTCATGAAGATTTTTCCTATTTTTTTTCTAAGAGTTTTATAGTTTTAGTTCTCAAATTTAGGCCTTTGATCCATTTTGAGTTAATTTTTGCAAGTGGTCCACAGTAAGTACTTGACTTCATGCTTTGCTGTGGACATCAACTCTTGCAGTACCACTGTTGAGAGATGGCACTTTCCCAATGAATGGTCTTAGCATCCTGTTAAAAATAAGTTAATAGGGGCTGGAGTGCTGGCTCAGCAATTCCGGCACTTGCCTGGCATGCATGAGGATGTGGGTTCAAGCCCCAGCTCCATGTACACGGTAATGTGTCGGAGCAATGAAAGCCATATGAAAAAAAACTAAATAAAACTGATTCTGTTAAAAAAGTAAGTTATTATATTCTGAAAGTTTATTTCCAGATTCTATTCTGTTCCATTTTCCTACAGGTCGAGTTGTCTGACAGTGCCATACAGCTTTCATTACTGTAGCTTTGTAGTAAGTTTTGAGAAAACTTAGTTCTTTCTAAAAATTTTGTATTGGTCTATTGTAATTAGACATAATAGTGGGATTCATTCCACCATATCCATCCACACACATACACAGCATAATTTGATCAGTCTCTTTCTCTAGTACCTCCCTTCTCCCTCCCGTAATCTATTTGCTTTACTCTCCTGATTTTCCTTCTATTATTATTATTGTTGTTGGGCTGGAGTGGTGGCTCAGTGGTTGGAGCACTTGCCTGGCAGCAACCCAGGTTCAAACCCCAGCAGGACATATATAACTAAGTGTCAGAGAAACAAAGGTCGGATGGAAAAAATAAATGAAATTTATTCTCTCTCTTACTCTCTCTTTCTTTCTCTGTGCCCTCTCTCTTAAAAAATATTATTATTCAAATGTGTATTATGGGGGCTTCAGCAGTGGCTTCAAAGGTGGTTATGGTGCTTGCCTCAAATGTGCAAGGACACAGGTTCAAACCCCAGCACTGCATACACAAAGAGCAAAGAAAGCCACATGAAAAACTAAATAAAATTGATTGACTTTTTTTTTTTTAAGAAAGAAGGACAGTGACAGAGAGAGAGATAGAGAGAATCAATTTGTATTGAGTTTTTCACATGGCTTTCGTTGCTGTGATACTTAGTTGTGTATGTGGGTGCTGTGTATGTGGGTGAGTACATGAACCCATGTACTCGCGCATGCTATGCAAGTGCCATAACCGCCGAGCCACCACGCCAGCCCCAAAATTGGTTCTCTTTAAAAATTATTTAAAATTGTGCATTATGATTACATACATATATATATACATATATATACATATATATATATATATATATCTGATTCAATGTGCATCATATGGACATAGCACAGCTTGGCAGAGTTTGCTCCCCAGTGCTTCCTCATGCCCGCTGCTCCTCCCTCCCGCTGGCTCCCCTTGCTCTGCTCTATTGGCGTCCCTTCTATTTGCACAAAACGCCTCTTTTTTAACTTTCTTCTTTGGTAGTCATTGTCTCTATGCAGGTGAACTCGAGAATGTGGCGGACGTATTTAAAAAAAGAAAGGGGACCGGGTGCACAAGCTCGCGGTGGCACACACGAGTAACCCCGACCACTCAGAGGCTGAAGCAAGAGGATCTCCAGCCTGGGCAACTTAGCAAGACCCTGGCTCAGAAAGTAAAAAGGGTCGGGGATGCAGCTCAGTGGCAGAGCATCCCCAGTACCACAGAAGCTGGAAGGGGACTCAGAGCCAGAGTTCCCACTGCTTTCCCTCCTGCCAGACACCGCCAATGTCACTGCGCTCAGACTGCCCACCCTGCACTGCTCGGGTGCAGCTGCGGCCACTCGATGGACAGTGGACAGGCGCGTGTAGTGTCCCTAAGGATGCATGGAGACCCCATGGGGACTGTGCTGGAAACAGCACATGAGGAGATGCAGTTAGGGTTCTAGTCCCAACTCTGCATTAAACGCACTGCGCCTGCCCGAGCCTCTCTAGGCCGGTTCTTCATTGCTTTATTTTTAATGATCTGTAAAATAGAGATCATGTTGCCTGCCCTGCCTGCCTCCCAGGGCTACATTGAGGCTCAGGGGACACAAAACATGAGAAGGTCCTGACGCTGGCATGGACTTCATCATTCAAGGACTATTGATCGCCCACCTCAGTGGAGCTATGAAGCACTCTGGTCTGGTCCTTGACCACCATTAAGCAGGATTTTCTGGTTATAAATTTCATGGATCCTCTGTGGTCCATCAGTCAGGGTTTGTGGTTTCAGCTGGCAGCTTCTTTTCTTTAAAGAGAGAGGGCCAGTAATAGAGAGAGAGAGAGAAAAAAGGAGAATCAATTTCATTCAGTTTTTCATGTGGCCTTAGTTGCTCTGACACTTCCATGTGTACATAGTGCTGGGGTTCAAACCTGTGTCCTAGCACATGCCAGGCAAGCACTGTAACCGCTGAGCCACAGCTCCAGCCCTGCTTTCTAATCAGGGCAGTTCCAGGTGGTGAGAAGCAGCCCTCTGTAACACGCAGCCCAGTCCATGGGAAGAGAGGGCACCTACAGGCACGAGGGGACCTTCCCTCTCCCTCCGGAACCCAAAAGGAAATGTGCAATGCTGATTCATTTATGAGATTGCCTTTGGCTGGCAAAATTGCAAGGACAAGTCACAACAGGAGGCCTTTTTAAAAGACAAAGTCAGCTAAAACAACAGAAGCCCTCCCCCTTTGGCTGTGGGTGCGGGAGGAGCCATTGCCAGGACTCCACTAGCACTGGGGCCTTTCCATAGGATTAGCATGGGGTCCACAGAAGGTGGAAAGAAATCTCCTCATCTCTGCATGTTAATTAAGGAGGACAGATGGCCCGGTGATTATTCAACCATATGTAGGTCAAGACTAAATGAATTAATAAGCAACTTAATTCCCAGCCGCCTCCACCAGCGTGTGGGGCATCTACCAGCTAACGCCATCCCACCCTGGGAAACAGGCGCAGGGGAGGGACCAAACTTCCCTCACCGCCTGTCAGTACAGGAAGGGTTGTCCTGGTTCCTCAGCACGTGTCGTCTTCTGTATCTCACCTGGGATGCCAAATGCGTCAAAGCTACACCCTTCAGTTGGCCTGGTGTAAACTATAGAACTGCAGCCCACAGAGGGTCTCTCTCTCTCTCTCTCTCTCCAAGTTAAACTTTCCCTAATTGGTCACTTTAGGAGTAAAAGGCAAAAGAAGTAGAGCATGGAGACGAAAAATGAAACAACAAGCAAACCTAAGGAGAAAGACAGCACATGCTGGGGTCAAAGGAGGGTGGGCGGAGTTTGGAAGACGCCCCAGGGATCCTGACGCTGTTGGAAGATCTCTGTGCCAGCAGAGATTGATCCGGGCTTGAAGGACCAACTGCAGAAAAATGGGGATGGTGTTAATTTTGAATGCTAAAGGAAGAGCACTGGGGCTGGGGCGGTGGCTCTTCAGTTACAGCCCTTGCCTGGCATGTGCGAGGATGCAGGTTCGAATCCCAGCACCACGTACACAACGAAGTGTCGGAGCAACAAAAGCCACATGAAAAACTAAATAAAATTGATTCTTTTCCTTTCTCTCACTGTCCCTCTCTCTTTAAAAAAAAAAAAAAAGGCAGAGTGTTGTGCAAGGGGCAGTAATGAAACCAGAGTGACATGGGACCACTTGGAGCAGGGGGTTGGGAGCAGAGCCCGGATGGCTGCAATGCCAGGCCCCTAGGGGCCTTCCCCAACCCAGAACTCCAGCCAGAGTTTGCAGCATAGACACTGAAACCCCCCGGGAGTCTGTGCTGAATCCTGGCTTCTCCCCTCCTCTTTGCTCCCCACCCTTCCCCACGTGTAGGCTGCTGACACTGGCAGAGGGGTTGCCTGCCCCGCTGAGCTCCTCTCCTTCCTCTTTCTGGGCTGCACTCCATGGCGGGGCGACTGTCCCTCTGCATCTCTTCCTGTTCTAAGAGAGGCCTACGTTCACCCAGCTGTGTCTAACTGCCTGAGCATGGGGGTAGGGAAAAGACAGGGGGCAAAGCCAGCTCTACTGGTGACAGTGACACTGGGCATCTGGCTCTCCTTCTGTCCTGGGTGCCTTGGAGTGGAGCACTGAAGAGGAAGAGAAGAGGTGTAACTCTATCTGCAGCTTAAAGTCCCAACTCCCTGAAGTCTGGAAGAGATATGCACTGAGCTGCTGGACTTGGGTTTTTTATTTTTGGATTTTTTTTTTTTTTTTTTACTGTGGATTGAACCCAGGGGCTCTTAACCACTGAGCCATCCCCCGTTTTTGTTTTTTTTTTAAATTGAGACAGGGTCTCACTAGGTTGCTCAGGACCTCCCTAAATTGCTGAGGCTGGCTTTGAACTTGCGATCCTCCTGCCTCAGCCTCCTGAGCCCCTGGGATTACAGCTGTGTACCACCGTGCCCTGTGAGCTGCTGTACTATTTCTTTTTATAGTAAAACCAAATGCTTTAAACCATACATTATCCTCTGGGGATGTTAAGATCTGTCACTACAATGCATTTTGTTTCTCTGTCTTGTGAACTTCAGGAACTTCAAATCATTTCTTAAAAAAAAAATACACACAGCACAAAGTTCAAAGGAGAGCAAGAGTAAACTGTCCTCTCACACAACCTCCTTGTCACCTAGTTCTCTCCTCCCCAGGGACAACCAGTATCAACATTTTTTTTTTTAAGAGAGAGTCACAGTGAGAGAGAAAGAGTCAATTTTATTTCGTTTTTTCATCTGGTCTTTGTTGCTCCAACAGTTTTGTTGTATGTGGTGCTGGGGTTCAAACGTGGGTCCTCGCGCATGCCAGACAAGCGCTGCAACCACTGAGCCGCCGGGCTCCAGTCCCATCATCACTCTTTCTTATTTATCCTCTTAGGGATATATTATTTGTATTCACACATATACAGGGTTTTGTTTTTTTTTTTAACACAGTGGCACGTCCCTCGCTGCTTTTCATGTAATACCTCTTACAGATCATTCCTCATCTATAACTCCTTAGGGAATGCTCCGTTATTCTTTATACATGTCATGGAATTCCATTCTGTGGCCACACTACAGCAAATAATAGGGGCTGGGGTGCAGCTTGGTGGCTGAGCAGCTGCCTAGCATGTTCCAGGTCCTGGAGACCTAGCCCCAGCACTTCATGAACGAAAAGAAAACAACAATAAGCTTCTTATTGATAGATATTCCAGTTCTCATCCTGCGTGATTCAAAATAATGACTGCACTCATGTGCGCATCTATACCTCTTTCAGTATTGACTGTTATTTTTTTTCCCCAAATGTGGTTCCCTTATGACTTTCTCTGATCCCTTCCTAAATAACTCTGGTAATGAGTCTGAAGGTCACGGGGGCTAATGAACTGCCAGAGTCAGGTAACGGCAGCAATTGCTTCAACTGGACCTGCTCCACGGCACGTGAACTTGGGCAGCTTCTCAGCGGCCGTTGCAACCGTGGGCGCTCACGTTTCCCGCTGCCTCTGTAGGTATGCACAGGCATGACAGGTATGTCAGGCGTACTCGGTAAAGAAATTGCATATTCAATGTCTTGAATTCTTGCAGGGACTTAAGAAAATTATAAAGGAAAAAACAGGTGGCCACGGACCTTGTTAGCTGCTCTTTTGGACCTACGTAAAATAGGAGCGACTAGGGACGCAAGGAGAGAGATTCCAATAGCACTTGTGGGACATATAAATTAATTACTCCAACTGAAAAGCACTTTGTCACTGTTGCTGCTTGGGGATTGAACCCAGGGTCTCCAACGGGCTAAGCATGCGCTCTACCAGGGAGCTAGTCCCAGAGCTATTTTAGGTGCAGGGTAAACTGGAGCCAAGGCACGTGAAAGCCACTTCTCTTCTGGCGTTCCCTTTCCAGGCAGCCCCCCCACCCCCAGTGTCCTCCACAACAGGATCCCTTCCAGGATCTTCTGCCATGTGACAGAGCCTCTTCCCTTGCTTCTTGCTACATGTTCTAAAATTATCCTTTTTCTCCCAAATAAAGTGCTTGCCCATCTGTACCTAAATTTTCACTTGCTTTCAGAAATATGGGATCTGGTTGATTAATCTTTACCTGAGTGGCTGTTTCCCTCCTAGGAGCACTGAAGATTTTCAATAGCAAGAGTGGGCTAGCACAGAGAGCACTATAAAGTCCTTTGCCATCACCTAACTTGACCAGGCTTGGGCAGCAGGACCAGAATTCGGATACAGGGCTACTGAACTCCAAAGTGTGTACTTTTCCTCCATCATTGGTCTTCACATATTTTGCTAGAAAACTCTCTAAAATAATCATCATGAAATATGCAGCCCTTACAAAGCCTAGAACTGGCATTTAAAGTTTTCATTATTTAAATACTAGCAAAGGTCATAATTTCCAGTGACATTTTAAACTAAAATTTAAATAAAAATATTACTTGTAAGTGAATTCAATGAAATCCAACTATAATTTTTAAATCCATTTGTAAAGATTTATCATCAGGCTTATCTCTAACATTTGGAAAGTTATGTCTTTGGTTTTCTCCCTGAACTTGTGTTTTCTTTTCCATATATTTATCCTAATATATTTTTATGTTTGAAAGTCTTTCTGATGAAATTGATCAAATTATGTTTTTATGCATGTGAATATGTCATAATGAAAACCCTTCATTCTGAACATACAATATGCACCAATTTAGAAAATAAGTCTTACTGCTCACGATACATATCTACAACAAAACCAAGTATATAATTTGAAATGTTATTTATTTCCAATCACCATAAGTGGTTGTAATCAATAAAATTTTTCTTCTTCATTGGGTTATTGCAAATAACACATAATTGATCAAGACACTATAAATGTATTCACATTTGAATAATAAACATTAAGTAGTAACCTTTACTGTTAGATGGTAAGCTCCAAAATCTTAGTGGCTTAACACAACACCATTTCTTTTTTTACTTGTTAAAGTATTTTTTAAAACTTTTTATTAAGGAGTTATTGTATAATCATAAATGCATATAAAGTAACAATATGATATGCATAAGTTCTTAAACCAGAATTAAACCCCATAGCCCACACCTCTTGATTTTTCTATATTTCACACCTACAAGGGACGTAAATGTTTAGATTGTGAATTTTCCAGAATTAAAGGGTTGCATAAGTATTATTTGGATTCTCAGGGGTAGGGGGTAAAGAATACGCTAGTGTTGTCTCCTAGCTCCCTCCCTAACCTCCTTCCCTGTCTCTTCCTCCTTGCCCCCACATATCTATGTTCCCCTAGGTTATGGAAGGCCTTTCTTTTTTATTTTTTCCCCAATCTGGTACTAGGGATTGAACCTAGGGGAGGGTTGCTTTACCACTAAGTCACAGCCCCAGTCCTTTTTTTAAAAATTTTTTATTTTGACACAGGGTCTTGGTAAATTGCTGAGGCTGGCCTTGAACTTTTGATCCTTCAGCCTTAGCCTCCTGAATTGCTGGGATTGCAGGCATGCATCATGGCATCCAGCAACATAAAACATCTTTTAATACAGTCCTGAGAGGGACTAGGTGGTGATTGAGTGATTGAGGGACACAGATTCCACCCATCTGGGGCCCTGTGGTTTTCAGCACGGCTCCTTCACAGAGCCACGAAAAGAAAGAGCATGGAGATGCATGTGGCCAGGTCTGGAAGTGAGGCCCCTTGTCTTCCAGTTAAACTGGCAAACATCAAACAGCAGGCCAGGTGTTTCGTTTTGGATATGAAGCGCCCCCAAAGCTCCTGTGTTAACCCAGGAATGATCAGAGGGGAGGTGGATTGTGAGAATCATGACCTAGTCAGTCCGTTCTGTTTTGAACGGCGTTGGTGGTAACTATGGGCAGGTAGGGTGTGGCCGAAGGAGGTGGGTCCTGGAGGTGTGCCCTGCAAGGGTTCATCTGATTTAATGACCTAATAAAAGTGTTCTCCTTCCCTGTAGCCAGAAATTCAAGGCTTATGCTTCACAGAAATTTATAAAGAGGGGAAATTCAGCAAGTCTTTTGGGTTTATGAGAGCCCAGTGGCTCATTGGAAAGATTCACTTTTGAGTGGCTCAGGAGGACTTGCAAGTCCAGAGCGGTACTTGGCATAGGTCAGGGCAATATCTTTCTTTTATATAGTGGGGAAAAGACTCTTAGGAACTTGAGCACACTGTCAGATAAATCATTTTTAGGAGAGAGTCCTTAGGGAAGTTGAAGTTCTGAAAACTGATTCTTTGAAAATGAGCTAATTCTACATAATTTGCTCTGGAAGCGTTCTGTACCCTTAGGCAGGCCCTCAATTCGAGAACCTGTGCGATATCTGCATGACTTTTTAAATTTTTATTTTTTATTTTTTTAAAGAGAGAGGGACAGTGAGAGAGAAAGAATTTTTGTTCAGTTTTCCATGTGACCTTCGTTGCTCTGACACTTTGTGTACATGGTGCTGGGGTTTGAACCTGCGTCCTGGTGCATGCCAGGCAAGTGCCGTAACTGCTGAGCCACCACTCCAACCCCTGGGATGCCTTTCTTTGGCCCTCCAATTAGATTATATCCTCAAAATGCCTTATTTGTATATTACTAACAGAACTGAGGTTTGGTTTTAGATCAGTCATTCCCCAAAGATAAAAGACTGATCACCACGAATCTCACATAAAGCTTAAAAGACAAGCAAGTGCCACCCAAGTTTGGCGATGACCACACTTCAGGCTCATGTGCACGTCTCCTTCCTGGATTTGAGACAGGTTCTGCCTTCTCCCTTTCAGTCTCCACCTCATTACCGCTGCTGATGCTCTTTAAAATACTTGTTGTCAGGGATGGGAGTGGTGGCTTGGTGGTTTCCACACTTGCCTGGCATGCATAGGGACGCAGGTTCAAACCCCAGCACTGCATGTACACCAAAGGGTCAGAGCAAGCACAGCCATATGAAAAACTATATAAAATTGATTTTCTCTCTGACCGTCCTTTTCTCTCTTAAAAAAAAATGTTATCCTTCTAGAGTTTAAGGATTTAGGCAAAATATTATCATATACATGCCAGATGTCAGGGAGTTATCCTGGAGAGTAAGATCATGCGTTTTCTTCCTTCCTTCCTTCCCTCCTTATTCTTTGTGGGGACTATAATAGTGAAAAAGTAGTCAAGATCTCTGGCCTGTTATTTAGAGTTGAGAGAAGGTATAACATAAAGGTGAATCAGTAAAAGTTTTGCTTCAGTCATAACTTCACTGATACTTATTATCTTTAAAGAGAGGACAGTGAGAGAGAGACAGAGACAGAGATAATCAGTTTTTATTGATTTTTTTCACATGGCTTTTTTTGCTCTGACACTTAGTTGTGTATGTGAGTGCTGGGGTTTGAACCCAAGTACTTGAGCGTGCCAGGCAAGCGCCGTAACAGCTGAGCCACCGCTCCAGCCCCTCCCTAATATTCTTTTACCGTCTGAAAATCCTGTTGTGATTATTCGAGCTATTACTAACCAGTTTAGCATCAACTTGGCTGGAATGCAAAAAAATATGAAAACTATGAAAAGTTTCAGAAATAGTTATTAAAAATTAGGTCTAGGAAACTACAGACATACTTTAGAGTGAAAATAATGGCATTCAAATCAATTCAACCCAATCATTTATCAAGCCAAAAAACGTACATATTCTGTAAACAGTAAGAAATCCTGAAAGCACGATTTTATTTACTATTCAACTGCATGAATATGAGAACTTCCACCTAAGCTCTCCACACACGCATGATTCCATTTTTAAAATAGCAAAACAAATATGCTTTATTAAAGTGCAGAACCAAAATAATGCAGACTGCAGCCCAGGACATCTGATGGTCTGAGAGGGGGCCTGCTTCTCCTTTGAGCTCTGCCTGGGGCCCAGCTAAGCTGGCTATTTGTTGCCTTCAGTGATGAGCGGATCCCAAAGCTACTTGTTGCTTCCGCAAAGCTCGGTCACATTACCTGCGGGCACACACTTACCTAGAGAAAACTAAGTTAAAGAGCACAAAAGACAACTTTTTTTAGGTGAGACAATCTGCCAGTAAAGTGCAAGTGTGTGGCAGCGGAAAAGGGGGCCACTGAGTGTCACAGCCTAGGCAGAAGGAACAGGAAGGCACAGGGCAACGCTGAACAGGAGGTCTGTCAGGGTGTGAATCCCAGGAAGCAGGCACTAGGTCAGGGATCCCAGGGCTCCTAGCTGGTCACTCCTGCTGCCTCCTAGAGGTAAGGATAGCACAAGCGCAGAAAAGCATGCCTCGCTTGACCTCAGACCACAAGGACAAGGACAAGGAATGGCCTTGTCTTTGTTAAAATGTTTAAGTGAATTAATTCACACAGGCATTTAAAATGTATTAATGACAATGCAGAAAAGGTCTTTTAGTACCTGGAGGTAACCTGCCCTCTCTTACCTCCTACTAGCTTAGTCCTTGCAATGGCTGATGATCAATGAATGTTTAGGGTACACAGGGCATGATGTTGAATGCTTTTATTTTTCACAACACTATGAGCAAAGTGCATTTTTTATTTTTTGTAGTGGGGATTGAACCCAGGGATGGTTTACCACTAAGCTACATCCTCAATCCCTTTTTAATTCTTCTTGAGACAGGGTCTTGCTAAGTTGCTTAGGGCTTGGCTAAGTTGCTGAGGCTGGCCTTAAACCTGTGATCCTCCTGCCTTGGCCTCCTGAGTTGCTGGGATTACAGGCGTGTGCCACCGTCCACTGCTGAGCAAAGTACGATTTTGTAGATAAAACTTTAACTCAGAGGAGCCAGGATCCAACTCATGTCTCTAATAAATAAGTTGTCCATAAAGCAGTAGCTGCTAAATGTATTATCTTACATTACTATAGGAAACTGGTAACAGCTATGGATTTTCTCCCAAAAAGAACCTAGAGGTATATAATATTTGGGGTCTCACAGAACTTCTTTCCTCGAGGTCCCTCCAATGACGCATGAAAACCTCACCTTAAGGGCATTTAACTGGAAACCAACGACTTTAAGATTAAACGTCACAGTCCTGTGATCATGTTGCATTGTACTAAAGTTCTAAGGCATCTTAAAACACCCTGGGAAGTTAATTTTGTAGTCTTGCAGCATCATCTGGAAGAAACAATGACAAAACAATGGTATATTCTGATTTTTGGAATCCACCAAAGCTGATATTGGAACACATTGTTAGAAACTGTTCTATTAACCAAAGCGGTAATTGATTAAGGAAAAAGAATCATTGGGAAGAATTCAGAAAACTGGCAAAGAATAAAAGGCCAGAGGTGACGCCTCTTAACCACGTGGCATATTTCCATACCTTCTGAGCGCTTGAACACATGACTTGAGTACTCCCGAGTCTTCAGTTGGCAATAACGATATAAAGGAATGCGAAACTCCTAAGCAGATTCTAAATAAAAAGTTCAGTTTAACTTTACTATCTAGTTCTGAGAATAAACACATGATTGATTTTGTTCCCAAATGATTTCACCCCCAAAGAGGATTTGTCATACAGCCTTTAACGTGTGCACTAGATACTGGGGATGCCCAGCATGCACACAGCAGAGTCTGAACCACAAGTCTAATCTTGATTTTTAACAGTTAAGAATTCTTGCAGTTAAGTTTCAGAGTCAGTATTCATGTGCTCCCATATCTTGCATTGTTAAAGAATAATCTGGGGCTGGGGTAGTTCATGGCGCACCTGAGGCCCTGAGGGGGTCAATCCCCAGCAATCCCAACACCGAAACAACAAACCCTTCTGGTTAAGGTGAAGAGCTGGGGCTCTGGAGCCGGACTCCTGGAGTTCAAATCCTCCTCAGTCACCCCACTGCCTGCGTGTCAGTTGTAAGAGTGACTTCAAGTTTCTCCTGGTCCAGGCAAGGTCCATTTGCTAACTTACCATGTGATCTAACCACATAGCTTAGGTTAGCCTTGTTTAGATCTCAAGAGAGCTACCACAAACTCTTAAGAACAAAATACCAAAGCAATAGTGCTTTGATCCTTAACCACACATGAATGTTATACTGTTGCTATGTTGCTATATTGCTATATCTACTTACAACCATCCAGATAACTAATGCTGGCTTACCGATCATTTGGGTAATGCCTAACAAGGTAAGGAGTTAGTTACTGAGAGAGATGACTATTAGGGATTTAAGAGTAATTGATATCATTATGATATCCCCGCAAGATGGAGTAAGAATTCAGACTATAGACCTGACTTATTCTATTCTGCCATCTAGTGGTGACAGGATTAGATTCGATTCCATTGGATCAGTCTCGTTCCCAAGAATAAAATACTGAGCGATTTATAAAGTTAGTTGAAGGAAAGACTGATCACACAAAGGGAGTGGTGATAACACAAAGGCCATCCGCGAGAAGCACAGGAGAATGAAAGGTGGGGCACCCCACATGGGCAAAGTAAGTTTGGAAATAAAATGGATTTAAAAATTATAATAATGTCTGTTTTAAACATGACTTTCTTCCTAATTCCTTTTAGTATAAAACATTTCAAAGATGGCTTTAACTATTCCCTTAAATGGATGAGCCATTTGGATTTAGACTTTTTTTTTTAAAGAGAGAAGGACAGTGACAGAGAGAGACAGAATCAATTTTTATTGAGTTTTTCACATGGCCTTCATTGCTCTGACACTTAGTTGTGTACGTGGGTGCTGGGGTTTGAACCTGTGTACTTGAGCATGCCAGGCAAGCACTGTAATCACCAAGCCACCGATCCACCCCTGATTTAGACATTTTTAATTAATGTTGCATTTTTTATTTAATAAAACTGAAAATTACACTAAATCAAAAGGAGGGGAGTATATAAGGTGTCTAGGGACTTAAATCAATTTTGGGTAGGGTCATTGGGATTTATATTCAGTGATGTTTCTCTTTTCATTTTATTTGAGTTTTACATTTAGAAATTCCTTAAGGAGCATAATATAAATAAATCTTACCAAAAAATGTACATACCATGTCAAATATACATAAACTTATAAAGCAAAAGGTTAATACTCTTGTAAATGAAAAAAGAAAACTGCATAAATTAAGAAGATAAATTAAATTAAGAAGATAATCATTCCAAAAAGAAAACGAGCAATATGATCAAGAAGCCCATAAATAAGTTGACAAAAAAACTATGAATTGATAATCCGATCAAAATATTAAAATGAGATTAAAGGTTTTGCATCTCAGTTTAACAGACAGAAAGATGATCTTTATGGATAAAGATGAAGAAGCAGATGCTGTTGGCAACAAGGTAGCTGTGCTGCCTTCTCTTAGGGCCTTCAAAGGGGGTACATTTTGACTTAGAACTTCAGCTTCTAGGGCTGGACCACATGGCACTCGCCTGGCACGCACAAGGATGCAGGTTCGAACCCCAGCACCACATACACAACAGCAACAAAAGCCACATGAAAAACTAAATAAAATTGATTCTTTCTCTGTTCCTCTCTTTAAAAAATTAATTTCAGCTTCTAGGAATTTATTTTAGGCAACAACTCCACTTTTATACACAAGCATGACCTCTAAGGATATTATAAATTGTTTGTAACAGCCAAAGGATGGCCACAGCAAAAGTTCCCCAGTAGGCAATTAGCTAAACCAAGCACGGTGCCTCCTGGTGCTGGATGCTGCGTGACTGGTAAGAGCCTCATTGTGGAAATGCTAACACCATCAGAAGAGTCCACCTCCATTAAGTGAAAAAGCAGGTCACAGCTCCACATGCATGGCTTGATACCAATTTCTTTTTTCTTTTAGAAAAAGGTACTTTATTTTCTTCTTTGTGCTTTTCTAAAGTTCCAAATGCACATGCATTACTTTATAATCAAAATAGACAAAATTACTAATGAATACACTTCATGAAACTCTACTGTATTTTTATATAAAATATACAATTTTCCAATCAGATTTATACTTGCATATTTAGTTAAGTAGAAATAATCTTAGCTTGAATACAGGTTTCACATGTCTATGTTTAACACTAAAAGGATACTGAAAAAACTTTAAGATCATTTCAAGAGACCACTTAGGGCTAATGAGCATGGTTTGGAAATTTTTCACTGAAAATCTAGAACCACACACCCACTTCACAAAACATCTAAGGACGGCTAGTCTAGTATACTACTGGTTTTGTATCTGTTTTACAACCTCTCCAAGCAAAGTTTGTGTTCTCAAATTTGGTTATTTCCTAATATTCAAAATTATCCCCCATTATAAATATCACAAAACTGCAGATTATCACTTATGCATGAGAAGCTAATGAAAATCTATTTACGGATGAACAGCCCGTTGCCCAAAGAAAATTATATGTATTTCAGTACTGCAATTTATAAAAACAAGACATCCACATTACTCAAAAAGAAAATAAGAAGTCAGTGAACTGAAACTCGCAGCTTCTGCCAATATAGTATCTGTGAATCATGCTGTGCTCAGTAAAAATTACATAAGTCCGCAACTGAAACTCCATTCACAAAATAGAATGGTCTTCTACTTGCAGAATTGGAATACTACAGCTTTCCAAGGATATTCTATAAGAAGAATTAAAAAACCAATTCAAGTATAATTCAGAACAAGTGCTTTATTTTTTAATCCCACAAAACTGAAACTATCATTTACATCAGTTGCAATAGCAATAATAATTAGAAATCAATTTGCAATAACTCTTGAAAACAGGAGCATAAAACAAAATAGAAACAGAAAAACTAAATACTCTTTTTAAATTGATGATAATCTGACTTCTGTGAAATACCCTCTTTGCAGATGTACACATAGCAGATGCATTCAAAACAGAGATTTAATTTATTTAGGACAATATTCCAACTAATCTCAATGCATTTTTAAATTACATGTGCAAATTTACACAGAATCACAAAATAAATTTCTCCTAATATGTAACCAGCTTATGCCACACCAATACAACAACTGAAAATCACGAGGTATAACTAAGGGGGAGAAAAATGAAACCCAGCATCAAAAGTGCATACACTTCAATGTAACTACAATCTGGCTATATACTTCTACTTTTGTTTTTTTTTTTAAAAAGCTTCCTTTAAACTATTTATCTAAAAGAAAAATGTATCTTTCATATTCTTTTTCTGAATTTAAAAAACATATACGTAATCTTCCTTTGGTTTTGATAAGTTCAAATGTGAATTGATAGTGGGGCAACTGGATTCTTTAAGAGAGCTCTACAGAAGAGATGAATACAACATACTATATCTTCTTTAAGAAGTAAGAGCTGAAATGTTAGGCATTCCTTGTACTGTTTTTTAATGTATCTAAGGAATGCTGTTCTTGTAAACAATGGCTTTAAGAAATACTGAGACCAAAATGCTTTTCTAGCAGATGTCTGCAAACGGTCACCAAAACTATCCTGGTTTGTGAAATCAGGGAAAATACTTTTGGAATTTATCTTGCTACAAAAAATGCTACCATTTTTCTTCCTTTCTCTTTTTTCGGATTAGCACAATTAAACATCAGAAGATTTCCCCCCCAGTATATCCTGATGTGAATGCTGATTTCAAGGACACACAACTTTCAAGAGTCTACTTCTCAGGCACTTCGCCATTCATTGAGACGGAAGCAACACAGCTCTGGTGGGAGTCGCTGGACTCCTGTGCAGACGACCTTCTGGGAGAGGTCACTGGCACCTGAAGCTGACTGGTGGACATGGGCGCAGCAGCAGCTAGTGGCTTTGGAGAATTAGACAGGGGTCTGAACCGGCTGTTCTCTTCACCAGCAGACGAGTGTCTTTTCCTTCCAAATTCCTCACCAATAGGGGGCTGCAGATCATGAAAGACAACAGAGTTGACAATTTGATTATTTTTCTCCTTCAAAATCTAAGACCAGACTTTTCCAACAAGAAGGATAGTTATTTTGGCCCTTCAGTGGATTTTGTTAGTTTAATAAAAAGCTTCAAAGCTACTTGAGATATTAAATTTCCTCCCTGGCTGTATCTGCCTGCCAGCCTCTGCTCCTTCTTTCACGCCCCTGTTCTGAGGCCTGAGCGACCTCTTGGGACATGTTGGTCGGTTATGAAGTGTCCCTCAAAAGCTCCTGGGTTAATGCAGGAATGCTCAGAGCTGAAGTGACTGGACTGTGAGGGCAGGCACCTAAGCAGTCCATCCTATCTGAATGCCCAACTGGGTGGTCAGTGTGGGCAAGGGGGTGTGGCTGCAGGAGTCACTGTGGCCTCTTCCCCTTTCCCTCCCTGCTTCCTGGCCACCATGGGCAGAGCAGTGCTCCTCCACCGCACCCTTCTGCCATGATGTTTGGCCTCCTCTGAGGACCGGAGCAACGGACTCGCCAACCATGGTCGAAATTTCTGGAACAGTGATCCAGATTAAACGCTTTTCTCCTCTAAGTTGTTCTTGCCAGTTATTTTGGTCACAGTGGCACGAAGCTGACTGACGGAAGGCATGAGTTCCTTGTCTCCAGGAGGGTTCTTCAGTAAGACCATTTTTCCTCTTCATTCAACATCTGTGAAGTGTGCAGCATTTCTAATTCTACTCCCTTCCTCTGCACTAAACATCTATCCTAGGCTTGCAAAAGGGCTGCAGCGTTTACATAACAGATCAATGTAAGGACCAGAGGGGAAGGGGAGGCCAAGACAAGCAACCTTCAGCAGGTTCCAGGTTTACCTAGAAGTCATGTGATATGGAGACCAGGAAGTATTACCGATGATGCTAACTGCAAACATCACCAAACCTAAGTACTCAGGAAGCTCCCAAGCCCACTCGGACAGCAAGAGGAAGTCCACATTACAACTCTCAGCTCCTTAGGCCTTTTCAGCTACAGAGGCTTGGGGGACCAGAGCTGTCCCCTCTAGACGAATACTTTTGTTTGGAGGAAGTTAAAACAGTCATCTTCTTGCATCTGGTTTGGTCACTTTATAAAAATAGCCCTTAATTCCAGGGATATGGGCACCTCCATCTGCATTCCTGACCGGGAGCAGAGAGACTCCACTTCAGATACAGAACATGCACCCCAGGGATACCCCAATGACCCCTCCCTCCAGCCACACTCTGCCTGCCTGCAGTTGTCAGCTAATCCCTATACAAGGGGATCAACTCACTGATTGGGTTAAGGCCTTTCTAACCCGATCATTTCAGCTCAGCCTTCCTGAATTTTGACACGTGAGCTTTTGGGGGACACCTCACATTCAAACCGTAACAGTGCCTGTTTCAAAATTTGACTTCAAAACTGAAAAGTTAAATTTTCAAAATGAAAAACAGATATACAAATTATAAGGTGCAGTCACTGACAACAGATAGAAATATATTAGTAACAAAGAAGAGGAGAGGAAAGAACTGAAAACTTACATCAATGCGGAAATCTTCTAACTTCTTAAAACTACAGAGGTATTCTTGAAGTTTTGGGTCAATGGACCTTGTCTTAGATTGAGAATACTTCAGATAGGCCCAAAACTTTTCTAGTCCATACAGCTGACCTAAGAACAAGGAAGAATATATATTGTAAATTTATGGAATTTAAAAAAATGATTCACATTAAATGTGATTCAACCCACAAGAACCCTTTTATCTTCCGAAATATACTCTATCCATAGCTCTTAATAAGACATGTGATGAATTAACGATACTGCAGCTAACACTTATTGAGCCTTCCTATGTAACAGGTATTACTGAAGTTGTTATGGGTAACTTGTTTGCTTTTACCAGACTCATAGTCTTTTGGGGTTTCTTGGAAATCTTTAATAATAAGGACATCAGGGATCAAACCCTTCATCCTGTATGTGAACTAACTGGAGCCACACATAGGCGTGTAAGGACTCCTGCCTATGCTACAGATGGGAAAGCTGAGGCTGGCAGGCCTGAGCCACTTGCCCAGGATCACAGAGCTCCTCAGCCCTGGAAACAGGACTCGGATGGAGCCACCAGGCCCAGAGCCTTCTCTCTGCTCCACTGTGCTCTGCTAACTTTCTGAGCACACATTGATGTTATGTAGGATCCTCATGCAATGCAGCATGAGTGGCCCTGTCTGTCAAAGGCACAGTGACAAAAATAGCTCCATGAAGGAGACACCTAAGGTTATCATTTTCCATTGCCTCCCGGGAAGGGCCTGCGTTCTATATGGTGCCTGTCATGTGGCAAGAGCCACAATGTGGCCCAAAGGTCCCAGTAGTTTGCCCTAATGACAAAAGCTACTTCTCCATGTATTGACAGATTTGGGTTTACAGTTTACAAACAGAAAAAGGTTTGTTTGTTTTTACCAGATTCATAGTCTTTTTTGGTTTCTTCTTGGAAATCCTTAAAAATTTCTTGTCTGAATTTCTTTTCCAGTCCATAACTATAAAACCTGAACAGACATTCTAACCCATACCTATGGAAAGAAAATAAAAGATTCATAGCAAACTTTTGCTATAATAATGCAAACATTTAGTAGCATTGGTGCAAGCCAATGGGGTGTGCATGATCCTGAGCTAGAAACAAGTTTTTAGCATGAGGATTTCCACCTAATGTGCTAATCAGTAACACTCAGGTGGCCTTGCTACTGATTTTACTGACGTGGCTATGGCACATGGTGAATGTATGCTGGAACCTGCAGAATGATAGGGTGGCTTCTTTAGATGGCCTGGTATTTCCTGGTATTTCTAAAGAACTGGTCAAAAGATGTGGTGAAGCTGGGAATGTTCCGGATTTTCTCACAGTGCATCTGTGCATGGTACTATGCATTCCTGACTACAATCTTCACTCTCAGACCTCACTTGTGCCCTGGACCCTCGCTAGGATGGAGTCACTATAATGGAACAAACCCAATTAAATGGATCCTTAGAGAGCCTCTCTGCTTCCGTTATAAATACGAGTGACAGCAGATGTATTGAAACAAAAAAAAGCGCTAAAACCACTTCGAAAGTCAGAAAGCAAACATCCTGCTTTCTTTATATGAATATTCTGGACAACGAATCAGCACACAGCATGGGCCCCACACTCAGCAATCCATGATGAGCAGGACCCTTGTGAACAGACAAGGCCACCGGCACAGCAGGACTGTGAGGCCACACTGAGTGATCCACTGTGCTTCTCAGGAAGCAGTGTATGTGTGTGGCATCTCTTAACTACTTTATTTCCAAAATGGACGGCAATGACCCATCCAAAAGAGTAAGTAAGCTTCTTAGCAAGCCACCAAGAGACATGTAGGGTCTGCCAGCTCCACACCGACCCTCCGCTGTGGCAGCCTGATGTGAGGCTGCTGGTAAGGATCAACCATACTGGTATCGGTGATTCTCCACCTTGGCCCACAGCAGAATCACCCAGGGAGCTGTGAAAAGGTGCTGGTGTCTGGTGCTCCAAACCAACACAGCAGGAATCTTCTGGGTTAAGTCCAGTCCTGCCACCTCCACCGTCCCCTCCTTTCTATCTCCCTCTCTTCTCCATGTCTCCCCCTCCCTCTCCTGAGTTTTTGGTTTTTACCAAGTAAATGACATTTTAGAGGAATCCAAGGATGCTCAGGTTATTGGAAAAGGTAAATCATTATTCAAAATAATTTTTGCACTGAATAGACAATATTTGGATTTTCACTCTTATTCCTTAGTGGATTACTTCAAAGACCAAGAATATGACATCAGTAAGACAACAACTCAAACACGCAGCCTAACTGCCAAAGAGCAGGGACAAATGACCTGCCCTCTCAGCTGCCACCTGCTGCTCACAGTGAGGAGTGAAAGCCTGAAGGCTTAGAGACAGAAAGAACTTGTGACCCTATCCCTGAAAACACGGATAACAACATCCTTCTTTTCAAGAGGAGACTTGTGAAACTCTGGACCCCAGCTGGCACCCTGAGGAGATGGTAACCCTAGGTCTCCTCCTAGCACCTCCTGCTGCTCGCGCCAGTCGCTGGTAAGTCCACCACGGATCCCTTTCCTAGCAGCAAGAACCGCTTGGAGAGAACTTACTACAGTCGATCAGGGCCACACCCACGAGCTGCACAATCTGCACCCTTCAACTGTGTCCAGCTACCTACTGCCATCCTCCCACTTGAAGAACCCGAGGCCCAGTGCACCTGGAACCTGTCAAAGTCACAGTAAAGCGATGGGCAGCTAACAATGCACAGAAGCAGACCTAAAAATACGAAATGGTGTTTAAGAAGCTGTTAGAAAGAGGTACAGGAACACAGACGAGGAATTCCCAGCTTGGACTCGGGGGTCAGGAAGTTCTTAGGAAGTCCTCACAACAAACTCAAGTTGCAAAAACAGCAAAACACACTGAGATTAATTAGCGTGGCCTTTGAGCTTTGCTGTATCCCAATAGTAGGAAACAGACATTTTACCTAGTAACCAAGCCAATAATTCATAAAGTATGCTCTCCAATGCTCAAATCCCACCTATCTATGAATTGTGAAACTAAAACCAGTATAGTCTGATACTTGACACTGCTTGTCAAAACCACTAAATTATTCTCACCACCCACTAGTGGGCAACAAACCCAGCTTGAACAGCGTGCTGAGACCAGCATGGGCAGATTCTGCCTTCTGAGCCACCTCTGGTAAACTGGAAGTAGCTCCTGGGGCCAAGATGAGGCAGGGTGTAATTCTAAAAACCCAGCATTGCGCAGAGCTGGCTGACCTCGGTGTCCGTCCTAGACACAGGTGCATGTGCCTGCCTCTGCCGCTTCTGACATAAGCAGAGATTTCAGGTGAAAATTCAACAGGCTTTGTTTTTATGTAAGTCAGTATAAATAGAATTTTTATCAGAAAAATTTATTCACAGCATCTTGTATTCCTCTCAAAGATCTCAAATCCATGTGAACACACACACACACACCCCAGTGCTAAAGTCAGACGCACTCAACCTCATCCCCAGCTCTTTTTATTTTTTATTTTGAGACAGGATCTAGCTAAGTTGCTGAGGCTGAGTTTGAACTTGTCCTGTCTCTGCCTCCTGCATCCTGGGATTACAGGCGTGTGTCACTGCACCTGGCTCGATAAATCCACTTTTGAGATTTACAAAAGGAATCCATTCTCAGAACCTGAAGGAGGGTGCACTTAGGTAAACACTGTTAAATGGAAAATTATCCTTTTCTCCCTTCACTGCTTTTTCCTCTCTCCCACGTGAGTCACTTGATGCTGCTCCTCACTCTTGCGGTCTGGTCTCACTCAGCCGCAGAGGACTCTAAAGATGTCCCCTAGGCAGAGCTGGGGGAAGCAAGGTCTGAGCTGGGACAGCTGGGTAGGCGGGCAGGCAGGTGGGCAGGCAGTCAGGTGGCAGTGGGCCAGGCCAGGAGCTTGGCCCATTCCAGAGCAGGTGACTTAGGCCACTGTGGCCTGCAGGAGCCCGACTGGCCAGTGTCCCAGGGCACCTTAATTTCTCAAGAAATCTTCAAAACCGATTGGCTCTGTCTGAGCAGCTATCAATTTGGTGCTGTATGCGCACTTGCGAGGGGACTCTACTAGGGCGAGGGGACTCTACTAGGGCCCTGGGCGGGGGGGGGGGGGGGGGAACCTTAGTCCCACTCAGCCCTGATCGTGAGCTTGTGGGGAATCTCCTCCCTCACTAGACCGGCCTGCTCTCCGTGTCTAGGCTGCAGAAGATCTCTCAGCTCAGACCATTCCTCTGGATGAAGCTAGGCTGCAGAACACCCTGTGGGGAGACTGCTGTGGCCAGAGGTAGAAAGGGAAAGGAAAAGGGCTGGAGACTCAAGTCTTCAGACAGCAGCCCCAGCATGCACCTCGCTGCAACCTCCGGAGACCAGGCCACCCAGCTGGCTAATAGGTTCCCAGGCTTTAACCCTCACTTTTCTGGTAACTTGTTAGGCAGCTACAGATGATGAATTTGGTTCTCGCTCTAGTTATGTTGGGCTACTTTCAGCTTCAAAATCAGGCTACTTTAGTACTACTTATTTTTAAAATTACTTTATAAAACTCTCCAAATATAAAAAAATTATAAAATATTTGACCTGTAATTTTCTTTTGCATCTTCCCAAGCAAGTTGTCTAAATTCCTCATACATTTTTTTATTGAAGTGATCTCTGAGGAAGAAGGACCAGAAACGAAAGAGGGTATTCATTTCTTGGGACTGTCCAATTCCCAAGCATTTTCTCTCTGAGAAAAGTTAAAATATTAAAACATTTTAAAATTAAATACACTTTAAAATGTCAAAACAGCAGATATTCTGCATAGCTTAAAATGAAGAAAAAGGGGACGTATCAATGCATCTGGGTTCTTCTGTGTAGAGGACAGTCATTAATCCCTTTTATTGAAGCACTGGCCAGATCACAGTGTCTAGCCACAGTAACAACAAGATACTAACCTTTACTTCCTACGTGCCTAAGCTACACAATACAGGAGCTAAAAAGCATAAGGCTGGAGAGATGGCTCAGTGGCTGAGCGCTTGCCCAGCATGAGCAAGGACCTGGGTTTGAACCCCAGCACCACATTCATAAATTAGTGTCAGAAAAACTAAATCCAGAAGGAAAAATAAATAAAATTGATACTCCCTCTCTCTTTCTTTAAAAACATATATAAACAAATTTACTTACGGTAATTATTTATAGCAAAATAAAAGAATCTCAACCAACTATTAAATGACACAATGTGGATTTTCTGAGAGTCACCTTTTTAGTTACAGAACTGGAGGACAGACCAGAGGACACGCGTCTTACCACTCAGACATCTTCGCCGATACTTGTGATACACTTGTTGGGTGAAGCCGTTCTCCTTCAGGAGTTCGTGGGAAGGGTGCTGGAACTTGGGGAAGGAATGCGGAGCACACCCACAGCTTCCCACCAGCGGCACCCCTCCTGAGGGCGAAGCGTTGGAACTGCTGTGTGGGGAGGGGAGAAAGCCTTCAAGCTGCAATGTCAAGCACCCCGCTTCAAGCACCACGCGCAAACCCATCTGCATCACTGCTTTCAGCCCTGAGGATCTCACGGGGGAACGAAAGTGCCCCAGTGCTCAGCTGTGCCCTACAGACCTACACATGAGGGCAGCTCAGGCTCCACTCCCAGGTCAATTCGGAAGCCAACGAAGGACAAGGTGAAAAACTCTCAAGCTAGAACAGTAATCAGAGGCAGATGCTGAACAGCTCGTAACTCTTCAGATGCATCACTAACTGAGTTTAGACTGGGCTTCTAAATTATCGCTACACTACTGGAGAAATCCCCAGTTTAACTTGAGTGATGAATGATGTAAAAGGAATTCATGGGAACGAGGGACAAAATCCAGCACCCAACAAAGGCAGAATCTCCTTTCCTCAAGCACACCCCTGCCACTCTCTCCATCAATTCTGCTTCTGAAAAACCTCCTAAATCTGACTCTGCATCTGCACTCCATTATTTAAATTTGGGCCTTTCTCTTCTTTCACTTGCTCTCCTTTTTCCAGGCTCCCTCCTTTAATCTGCCCCCAAAGTACTCTAAGACTCTGAGCTCCATCAGGGGTTCCCAGGAACCTCCGGAAAGCCCGCAGGTCAACACTGTCTTCTCAGCTCCACCAGGACACTGCACCCTCTGCCGTGCTGGAGTTTGTCCAGATGGCATGAAAGCCATGCTCTGTAAAACTGCTGATGTGAACCGAGGCAGGGGCACTCGTAATGAAACAAAAATACAGCCACCTTCAACTAAGGTGCTGAATGGAGCAGAAAAAGTAATTCAAGGAATCTCAACCCTGGAGCACACATCTTCCTACGTGTGGCAAAAATGAGGTGGTAGCTGAGTTTTGCAAGCTGAAGATGCTCTGCAGGCCCCTGTCTCAGCGTGGAGACACTCACCTGAGCACCAGGAAAGGGTAAAGATGGTAAAGATTTTTTTTTTTGGTCATGATTTTAAAAAACGGGACAGAAACACACTTCTGTGGCATACTGAAGAATAGACAAAAGCACTCGGCCAACGAGTGGTGAAGGAATTGGCTGCTTTGGCCGTGGAGGAACATTTTAAATTAGGAAACCAACAATGTAGTTATTCAGACTTCATTACTCATCAGATGTTTCCTCGAAAGTGAACACAGTGAGTCTCCGATGACGATGAAAACAACTCAACACCTGTTTCCAATGACAGAACTGAGCTTTGAACCAGAAATGCATGCTGGAACCTCCTATTTGTCTCTGTGATGCTGACACCTAAATACTTCCCACTGATACTTGAGACTTCACTTTTTGAATTCATCTTCCTTTTTGTTTGTACTGAGATTGAATCCAGTAGTGTTTTACCACTGAGCAACCCTCCTTTCTTAATTTGCACACAGGATGTTGCCAAGTCTCAAAGCCTTTTCTAACGAAAGCAGTGGTGGATGTGTTTTAGGAGCTGGTGGAGGGGGTTAAAACATACGCAGTGTAACAGCTATTGCTTTACACGTTATTCCTAAGTACATAATTCACCAACATTAAATACCTCCACGGTGTTAGCCACCACCGTCCTCAACAAGAGGTGTGCTACTCAACAGCGGCATCCTTTACTGCTCCCTGGCCCACCCCAAGCCCCTGGTAACCTCAACCCCACTTTCCATCTCGGTGAATTTCGTTGTTCTAGGTGCTTCACGTTGGTGGCTGAATAACACTTTTATTCCATTGTCTCTCCAGTCATTTCTTGATGCTCACCTGGGCTGTGCCCACCTTTTGGCTATGGATAATGCTGCTGCGAATGTGGACAAATACCCACTCAAGTCTGTTTTCATTACTCCACGATACGTAGCGAGGAGTAGAATGGCTGGGCCGTCTGGTAATTCTATGCGTTAACATTGTTTTTGAGAAAATGTCAAGTTGCCTCTCCCACTGAGGCTGTAGCCTTTCATATTCCACAGCAACGCAACACAGTTCCAATTTCTCCACATCCTCACATTTATTTTATTTTTAAAAAGTATGCATTAATATTAGCCAGATCTGGCTGCTCTAACAGGATAGCACAGATTGAGTGGCTTAAAAAACAGCCTCGGCAACTTAGCAAGATCCTGTCTCAAAATTAAAAAAACAGGAGTTAGGGATGTAACTCACTGGTAGAGTACCCCCAAGTTCAAATCCCAATACCACCAACGCCCCCAAAAAAGAATCTAGGAGATAAAAATGGCACTTAGTGGTTCTTAATAGATATTTAGGGAAGGAATATGCTAACCCATTCACTCAAACTACATGTGTATATGTATATGTATACACAATTGTATAAAGAAAAATAAAGTACCTGGAGGAAGGTAATAAAAGGTTTACTGTTGTAAGATTCTTATACTACGTGAAAGCATCTCTCCAGCATCTCTTCTGAGGTACATGATAATCTTTTAGGAAGTTAATGCTAAAAGAAAAACTACTTCCTTTTGATTGTCAGATAATCTAAGATTTTTTTTAACTCAAAAAAGAAAAAAAATCAAAATAATAATTGGCAGGTTGGTAGCGCACACCTGTAATGCCAGTAACTTGGGAGGCTGAGGCAGGAGGACCACAAGTTCAAAGCTGGCCTTGGCAACTTAGCAAGACCCTGTCTCAAAATGAAAAATAGGAAAAAAACCCAAAAACAAAACAGGGGATGTAGCTTAGTAGTAAAGCACCCTGGGTTCAATCCCTAGTTTAATAACAATAATAACAGTAATTATTAATATTATCATTTTATCTCCATATTCTTTATACAGTTTGAGTAGATTGCTTAGCGCATCAATTCTGACAATAAATATCTACTAAGAACCTACTAAATGCAATTAAGAGCCTGGGATCTTTCCAAAGATAACTTGCACAGACCTACAGAGTTTATAAATCTAAGCACTCACATCTGTAAGAACTAATTTCAACAGAAGACTAGCTGGCCCACTGAGCTACTCCCGGCGTCTGTCCAGCTGTCCTGCTCAGTTCCCTCTCACTGGTTTCTTTCCATTGCTTGCACTGTTCTACAACTTCCTAACCTTGATTCTCAAAGATTTCTCAGTATCCCTTTAGTAGTCGCTTGGGACAAAGCTTCAGGTCAGGACGGTACCTGACAGAGGGTGCTCTGGGCCCGTGGTCCCTGGAGTCCATCACCCAGCCAACATGACACTCTAGAGGGGGATGGGCGCTGTGCCTTGTCTTTCTCTTCCTTGGACTCTGGAGAAAAAGAAGTGAAGCATTGCAATTACTGTCAGCAGTGTGAACTCCACAAGTGGATCAAAACCCTCTGCTTGCAAGCCAGCTCAAACATTTTCATACTGTGGGTGATACATTGTGAAATCACATGAAGTCACAAAACTCAAACATCTCACATACAAGTTGCAAAACTCAACAAACCCTTTGCTAGGCTTTCAACATGAGGATTAAAGGAAATGCAGCTGGATTCTTCCTTACACCCTCTGATCATCTTTAATCTACCTGATTGTAAAGAAGTTATTTCTTAACCCAAGAAAACATCAATATGGTAAAATACCACTTTTAATGAATTCTTACAATTTAAAAATACAAATTAAAAAAAAAAAGGTTGATGTGTTTTTCAACCTTGTCAAACAGGTCTCCTTGCAGAGTCTTCTCCAGGGTTTGTTCCGAGTGGGTCCGTGCATCTTCTGGATGGTTACTCACTGCCCAACAGCCATCTACTGTGGCCTCCCCGATTCACACTGCCAAGGCAGCATCAGAGAGCGCTCCAGGGCTTTTACATCCTGGGAACTAAAAAGCCTCCATGGTAATGTTGCAGGAGTTACATTCCTGGTTGTTTATGTACCTGTACATCAATGGCTTTTGGTTCTTTAACAACAGGATAAAATCTGGGTGTTTTGTCGGGATCTTGCAGCCTGGGTGTCCGGGGCGTTTTTGGTGTTCTTGCAGGGTGCACCCTAGGAGATTCTGGAACTGCAGTAGGTGATGAACGGGCCATTGTTGCTGAAGTTATTTCTGAAATATCAAACAACTTCTGAGCTAATATATCAGTCTAGTCTAAACTAAACAGATCCTGAAATTATTCAGATGCTAGAAAGATATTTTACTTTCAGGATAACTCTTAAATTTTCCAGCCACAAAGGATTTTTCATTAGAAACAATTCAAACATATCAGAAAGAATAAAAAAAACCCTAAATACTTATTTTACCAACACCTCACATTATGAAGTTATGATTTTTTTTTTTAAGAAACAATCACAATCTCTGTGATTGTGAAGTATCCCAATCACAGAGACTCAAGGGCCAAATGGTTTCTCTCATCTGTGGAAGCTAGAATACATCGAGAAGCAGTATGTTAGATGGCTAAGCCAATAATAACTTCAAATTGTATGATTCTTAACGCAATAGGGGGATGACTGCCTAGGATACCTGGAGGCGTAAGGTAGTGGACAGGGTGCGGGCAGGGCTTAGGAAGAATATCTAGGAGACTAGAGGGTGGGAATATGGGGGAATCATCTCAGAAGGAGATCTCTGACCTCCACGAGATATCCATTTAACTCAGCGGTGGTTCTGGGGGAAACAGCAACATGGGGAACCCAAGCGGGGCATCCATGACATGGCATTAACCCTGGATAACTAAGTATTTATACATGTGTTCTTGAATGTTTGATAATGTTTCCCCCTCAACTGTAACTCCATATTCATCTAATAAATTAAAAAAAAAAGAAACACTGAGGTCTCTGTGTCATCTCCCCTAATCCATTTCCATTGAATTTTCCCTCCTCAGAGATATCTGGGCTCCTAAATTTGGTATTTCAATCTATTACTACACATGTAATAATGCTATTTTGCATAATCAAGTTTACACTATATCCCTCATTTTCTAAGCTTTTTTCATGTCCACTGCTGAACAGTTTATATAAACCGTGTCCTTTCTCCCACAGGCAGACAAGTTATTTCCACCGACAGCACTGCACTCAACCTTGCCAAACACGTCTCCTCGCACAGGGCCTTCCTTCTCCAGGGTTTGTTCCCAGTGGGTCTGTGCATCTTCTGGATGGTTACTCACTGCCCAACAGTGACCTACTGTGGCCTCACTGATTTACACTGCCACAGCAGCACTGGAGAGCGCCAGTGCTTTTATATCCTGATAAACTGAGTTTTGTTCAGATTCTGTTTTCTCAGCTCCGGGACCTAAACGGCATTGTGTCTCCCTCATCGTCCCTAGGGAACATGTTTTCACATGCCTGGTTGCCACTCACACCTCCACTGTCGTGAGCCTGCCCTTCCTGCCTTCTGACTACTGACCATGGGGTTTCTGCGTGTGTGATATGGGGTAAGGGGACGAACCCAGGGCCTTGAGAAAGCGCTCTACCACTGAGCTACATCCCCAGCCCTTTTTGAAGTTTCATTTTGAGACAGGGTCTAAGTTGCTGAGGCTGGCCTGGAATTTTGATCCTCCCGCCTCAGCCTCCCCAGTAGGGACTTCGGGCGTTGTCACCTCTTCTGACTTTGGGTTGTTTTACTTACTGATTTGCTCACAAAGATCTTAGGCAAGACACTAAGATAGCCAGAGGAGGAGGGAAATGGCAGTGACAGAGCACAGGCTCTATTTCCTGAGGCTGTTCTTCACACTTACTGACTTCTGTTGATTTGGACGACCTGTTGCTCTTTCACTCAACAAGGTGCCTACTACATGCCAAGCACTATTGCAGGCACAAGTTCACGGTCAAAAGTGAACTTACCCACTGGCCAATTCTGCTCCCCATACTTTCCTCACTGTTAGGCAGAATGATCCTTCACTGTCTCCCCCCTGTGCCTGGAGCTCAGGCCCTTATCTCGCCTCCTCTGTGTCATAGCTCCAGGCCCTTATCTCGCCTCCTCTGTGTTATCTCCACTGCAATCTGGGTGACCCACACAGCAGCAAGCCCGGAGTCCCGGCCCTTCATCTTCTGTACACCTGAGTGGACACGCACCCTCCTTCAACACACAGCAGATGGGAAACACTCCTTGATCACCGCTTGGCCACAGACTGTTGCCATCTCTGTGCTTTATCCACTTAAGGTTTCTGCTACAGTTTGGATCTAGTGTGTCCCGTGTTAAAGACCCCGTGTTAAAGGCTTGGCCTCAGCCTGCTGCTGCTGGAAGGTGGAGATGCCATTCCAAGGCCGGGCCTAATGGAAGGGTGGGTCATGAGGGCTGTGCTCTCACACGGCATGGCGGGGCCTGGCCTCCTCTCTCTGCTTACTCCAGATACCATGATGTGAGTTGGGCTCCTCCCTAGTGTCACCACCCTGATGGCTATGCTGCCACAGGCCCAAAGGCAACCAGGCCACGTAGCCATGAACAGAAACCTCTCCTCCTTACCAGTTACAGTCACGGAACGCTAGCACGGTTTGATTCATTAAGTGGAAATTCATTCTCTAATATATCACTCCATTACGCCCCAAGAGCACATCTCACTGCTCCTTAAAAGCAACCTTACTCAACACTTGTGCCTTATCATCCTCCCCAAAGGAATCTAATCTCAGCTGAACTGTGTTCACAACACACAAGCTTAAAAACATGAGCAAATACTAAAGGATAGATTAAATCTAGCACTTTTGTAAAACCAATCAGCAACGATCTAGGAAGAGCAACCACCTGGAAAGAGTAAGACTACTAGCGCTGGATTACAGACTCTAAATTTCATTTCCCACTAACTGGGGCTCCTCAAAGAAACGAAGTCTGCAGTAGAATATTTATAATATCAGACCACAAAATCTTGAGCCAGAAAGTGATGATTTTTTTTAAAAAACACTAATATAGGTCATAAGGACACAAGAGCAGACAGACTTCAGGGGTCCTAGCAGTTAAAAATGAAGCCATGTGGTCACTATAAACAGTGACTGAAATGCATTAAAAGTATCCAGCAAGTTCCTTGAGTTCATATTCATACTTTAAAACCCAATTCCATTTGGAAGTTGCTAGGACTTCAGCTTCTTATTTTGATAACCGATGACATGAAATTTTAAAAAGCAGGGATTTTATCCTTCTTTTTCTATAAAAATTGAATTTCAGGGTAAATGAGTTGATAAAGGATCTTCTTTTTTTTTTTTTTTAAGAGAGAGAGAGAGAGAAAGTGACAGAGAGAACCATTTTTATTTAGTTTCTCATCTGGTTTTCGTTGCTCCTACATGCAGCTGTGTATGTGGTGCTGGGGTTTGAACTCGGGTCCTTGTACATGCCAGGCAAGCATCTTAACTGCTGAGCCACCGCTCCAGCCTCCACTTTTTAAAGAAAGAGAGGGACAGAGAGAGAGAGAGAGAGAGAGAGAGAGAGAGACAATGAGAAAATATCAATTTTTATTTTTCATCTGGCTTTGGTTTCTCTGACACCCAATTGTGTATGTGGTGCTGGGGTACAAACCAGCATCCTCCAGCCTCCAGCCCCATAAAGGATCTTCTTTACAGAAGATTCTAGGTAAAAGTGTAAAGGGAATGATGGAATTGGTGTACAGAACCGACTCCAGCAACCTGGTTAAAAGCCAAAGAGCAACTCCAGCTTCCCCTCAGTAATTATCAACATGCAGCATATGATGAGTGCTTCCAAAAGAAAGAATTGAGAGATTCAACACGCCAGAAGCAGGTGGGAAGGCAGAGATTTGGAACGAGCGCCAGCTGCTAACACTGCTGGCCTTGGGTGCGATGGTACGAGGGAGCGCGTTAGACAGCTCCACTTTTACCTGCAGCTGAACATTGCCACTGCCACAAGTTAAGCTCCACTTCAGTTTCATGGCTGCTCTACTCTAGGTTTCCTGCTATGACTAAAAGTAGATATCAATTTTATGAAGACAAGATCTATAGAGCTCTTTAGTTATCTCAAAAGAAACATTTGACAAAATTTTTATAGTATATCTTATATCAATTTATAATATTTAACATAGAATTATTAAAAACCAGTTCACTGCAAGTACAAAATATTTATGGTTGATATTAAATTATTATTAAAATGTATAAATAAAATAGGAAATATGAATATATTAACATCTATTTTATCAACCACTAGCCTGGCATGATATATGAGCGTTATCTAGATATTTTAACTCCTTTTAATGAAAATCCTGGGCCATCTCTCACACATAATGTTCCTAACAGCATTTTTCATAATAGCTAATGCTGGAAACTGGGATTTTTTTTGGGCGGGGGGTACTGGGGATTGAACCCACTGGTGCTCTACCACTGAGCTACATCCCCCAGTCCTTTTTTATTTTTTGAGACAAGGTCTCACTAAATTGCTGAGGCTGGCCTCAGACTCCTGACCTGTTGCGGTTAAAGGCCTGAACCACTGCGTCTGGCTAACAACTGCTGACTAGATGAGCAAAATACAGCAAGTCCATACCAAGGACTACCATTAGCAACGCCTGCAACGACAGGGGAAGGCAGACTGCCACTTAGCAACGCCTGCAACGACAGGGGAGGGCAGACTGCCACTTAGCAACGCCTGAAATGACAGGTGAGGTCAGACTGCCACTTAGCAACGCCTGAAATGACAGGTGAGGTCAGACTGCCACTTAGCAACGCCGGAAATGACAGGTGAGGTCAGACTGTCACTTAGCAACGACAGGTGAGTCAGACTGCCACTTAGCAACGACAGGTGAGGT